>JAGFNK010000627.1:0-29060 GCA_025769875.1 Russula earlei | reverse complement strand
CTTCTGCTTCATCAGATGATGATGGGAAGGCATCCCAGAAAGGGAAAGCACCCGAAAGGGACAACGAGACGCCGAGTCCCCAATATGGAATCCTCGATTTACCCCCCAAATCACGATCCGCGCCGAGTCGACAGAGCACGAAGCACGTTCGAAACCCAGCCCGAGCGATGAATGGCCCCCTGGTCGTTCCAGCCGGTCTTCAACGCTTCCCGATCCTCCTTTGTTGCAGACACAGTCCAGCCATCGTTCGACCCGATCTGCAACCGTGCGATCGGCCCCCGTCTTCACCTCGGTGGCTGAATCTCGTCATCGTCATCAATCTTCCACTTCCACCCCTGCATCCCCCACCGGTTGGCCGAATACCCTTCCCCGTCCTCCCCGCGCAGCACCACCCAGGTCGAGTCAGGAATACGTCAATTTGGATGACGCACCGCCACCTTCTCTACGGCGCTCGCCTTCCCCGTCCGCCCTTTCTCACCGGGCGATCATCCGGATGAAGGCCCGGTCCATGGCATCGAAGAGTCTTGCCCACGATCCACCTGTCCCACCACGTCGTAGTGCCGCCTCTGTCCCCTCATCGCCTGACAAAACCTTCGTTACTCTGCCTCAGGACGTCTCAGCAACGAAACATCAAGGTGCTCGTAGTCCCTCCATCACTCCAGCGAGCGGCCACCAGCCTTTACCAGAGCGCCCCCGTGCCCACCCGCCACCCGTCTCTCGCCATCCCCCGTCAGCCTTTTCCCAGAGATTCGCTTCTGGAAAGCCAGTCTCAGCAGAACCACAAGTAACGACTACCAGAGGGACGATATCCCGTCGTTCAAGTTCCGGAGGCAGCGATGAAAATCACAACGACGACGACGACGACGACGACGATGACGGGGGAAACGCCTCGATCATTGTGTCTGAGCCTGAGCTCCCACAGATCACATTTTCAGATCCTACCGCAGCCTCTTTAGAAACGGAGGACAACGAAGCATTGCCAATCGATGAGCTACCTCGCGATCATGGACCCCTGCCAGCCGCCGGTGGAGGACGGGTTTTTCCCCCGGCATTATCCGCTCGTCGAGGAGGTGGCCTTGCGTGCGGGGGCTGTGGCGGGCCTATTGTCGGTCGCATTGTCAGCGCAATGGGTGTCCGGTGGCACCCTGGGTGCTTCCGGTGCTCTGACTGTAGCGACCTACTGGAGTACGTCAGCTCGTATGAGCGCGACGGCAAACCGTACTGCCATTTTGATTATCATGAGGTGTGTGATCTCCTCCCCGGACCCGGGATCGCCGTTTCTCACCTCTGAGCGGTGATCCAGCGCTTTGCACCGCGGTGCTATCACTGCAAGACACCGATTGTGGACGAGCGCTTCATCACTTTGGACGACCCCGAGCTCGGGAAGCGCACGTATCATGAACAGCACTTTTTCTGCTCCGAGTGTGGCGACCCCTTTCTGGCCCCCAGCATTGATCGCCAGAATGCCCAGGGCGGCGGAGGTGTCACGTTCAAGGGCGATGGCGAGTTTGAGAACGATGACGTTGGCTTCACCGTATATAAGGGATACCCGTATTGTGAGTCATGCCATGTCAGGCTCCGCTCTCCAAGGTGCAAGAAGTGTAAAAACGCCATTCGGGATGGTATGCAAGCCGTGGAGGCACTCGGCGGCAAATATCACTGGCAGTGCTTTTGTTGTACTGTAGGTTTCGGTCTTCGGCGCCCAACCTTGCTTTTTTTATTTTTTCTCACACCACTCCGTTTATCCAGGGCTGCGACAAACCATTCGAAGACCCGTCTTTCTTCTTGCGGGATAATAAAGCGTTCTGTGAACGATGTTACAGCATCATTCTTAAGAGCGAGATGTGATCACACTGTAGTAGAATGATTTTTTAACGATCATCTTATCACGACCTGTCAACGAACATATTCTTTGCATTCGTGTTCGATCGGCGATATATTCCTATTCCTCTCCCATTATTCATTTTATAACACACCGGCGACATGTGAATCCGATGGTGAATTTACACACCGCACCAAGCAAAATTAGATTGCCACCGCAGGATTGTCATTAAAGTAATTTCCCTGTAACGTGTCAAGGAACGCATCGGGATCCAGAAAGCGTTGTAAACGGTGCGATCCTAGTATCGTCGCCACTGCTCCCTCCCGATACTCTCTCGGTTCCAGCACATGTGGGGCCGGGACGGGGGGAAGCTTCACGAACACGTCTCGCGCGTCTCGCACGGCCTGGAGGTACGTCTGGAGCGGGACGCGGGGGAGGTGCTTCTCCTCCGCCAGGATGGACTCAATCGTGCCGTGCTTGCGGATATATTGCAGCGCGCGGCGCGGGCCAATGTTCCGCACGCGTGGCGCAAAGTCCGTCCCGAGCAGGAGGGCAAAGTCGACAAAGGCGCGCGCGTCGAGGCGGAGCGCGGATCGCACCTCTGAGCCCGAGATGAGCAGGAGCGACTTGTCCCTGTTCGTGATGTTGCGCAGGAGGGGCGCACCGTAGATGAGGACGTCCTGTGGAGGGGGGGGGGGGCGTTACTGGCAGTGAGCAGGGGGGGGGGGCGCGAATTGAAAAAAAGGGATACGTACGGTGTCTTCGCTGGCGACGTAGTCCGCATACCCATTCAAGACGAGAGAGGAGGCGAGGGCCTCCGCCTCGTAGGGGCCGGTGGACTCGATGCAGGGCACGCCCATCGCCTGAAGGATGTTCTTGCTCTCTTCGTAGGTGACCTCGGTCGGGGGGTTATTGCGGCGGATGTAAGATTGGACCATGAAGGAGCTCTTCTCCCTGAGGGACGCGAGGATGGCGGCGGTCGGCCACGCGTCGTGGTCCGCGGCTTCCTCGAGGTCGAGGAGCTTCTCCCAGAGTTTACCTTCCTCGATGGTCAGCTGGTACTGCGTCTTGGACATGGCCGCTTGAACTTGCGCGTCCGAGGGATCCACAGGTCCGGTGGAAACGGGGTGAAGCGGGGGAATGGCCGACGAAAGCGCGTCCAGTTGGACCTGGGCGTTAGCGGACTTCACAAGCTCTTGCGAAGCAAACACTGAGGGCGTCGTGGCGATGACAGTCGTTGGCATCACGCCAAGTTGAGCTACGCCGCGACGGTAGTTGATGTAGAGATCGGTCAGAGACGAAGCCAGGCTCGGCCCTTTTTCACCCTCTTGGTAGTCTTCAGGGAAATAAACGTCTGTGGCGGCCAGACGGTCAACGAGATCATGTCTACCGTCACTTGGATCGACCACGTCGGAGGGTAACAGTAGCTGCTGCCCAAAGTGGTGGGAGTCCGGATCTTCGGTCCCAGCGCTGTAGTGGATCCCGGTCCTAGGGGGCGGTGTTCATTTTCCATGAATGGTAACCAGGAAAGCGACGTACATCGCATCAATGTCACCGGGCGTGAAGATGTCGACACCAACTGACATGTCTTTCTCACGATAAAGTTCGTCAAGCTCCGCGCCATCAGGCCAGGCGACCTCCGTTCGAGCCAGATTGGGCTCTGCGCCCGAGAGGTGGCTCTGAATAGGATGACTGGTGGATGACAGTTGGTCCGTGTCGTGCACGAGAAACAGTTGGCCATCGAGACTTGTCGTTTGGTTCCGAACCGATGCCATGATGAGTCGACGTTCGTCTTTGTCAAGAACTTGCAACGCGTTCAGGCTCCTTGTCAGAGCCAGCAGCCGTCTTAACCTGTCGGACTCTATTTCTCCTCTGAGGGCGTCGGTGCGCCGTATGTGCCGCCGTCGGGTTTGCTGCGTCGTGGTGTCAATGATGCAAAATGCTCGTCGAGGAGAAGCGCACACCTCGCAGCTCTTTGCAACGGTTCGTTCTTCGCCATCGAAGACGCAGATAGCTCGAATGCCATGTTCCCTGAGCTCGTGTATGAGGCGATACCATCCGAGGACATGCCTATATCGGTGGGGCATGGGCGAAAAGTGGAATCGTTGTGTGACGAGCGTGGCATCTCTAAGGGACGGCGGGTGAGACCGTGTAAGGGCAGGAAAGCGGACTGCGATCACATTACTAGAGTCTTATTGGAGAGCGATTTAAGACGGTTGGGTAGCCGTGTGATCACCTGCGGACTTCTTGGGTGAGATACGCAACAGGGGTGCTAGTGAAAGTAACACGCACCAGGCCTTGTGCAAGAACGGGGTGAGGCCCAACACGCCCATGCGAATAATAATAACGATTGATCAGAGAGGTGCGACCCGGTTTGGTAATCGACCACGTTACCGACAAGAAAACATCGTTTCTCTCGCTCGAACATCAAAAAACATCGACGGCAAGCTATCCTTCGTACGTCAAAGACCGTCTTTTTAACACCGTAAGGTTTCCTCGCCTCACAACGTGTCGTCGCCAGCTCGCTTGCTCGCTCTCCTTGACCGGTTTTTTTCGATCACGTCCTCCACCCGTCCGTATCTGCCATGTCCGTGATGCTCACAAAGTTCGAATCCAAGAGCAACCGCGTGAAGGGTCTGTCCAGGGAGTCACAGAGACCTTTTCATTTCTGATTCCGCTCTCTAGGCCTCGCCTTCCACCCAACGCAGCCGTTGCTCGCGGCCTCCTTGCACAACGGTAGCGTGCAGCTGTGGAACTACCGCATGGGCGTCTTGGTAGACCGATTCGAAGAGCATGAAGGTGGAGTTCGACAACTTTTCATCGCTTTTCAATGCTGACCTCTATGAAGGCCCCGTTCGCGCCGTCGCTATCCACCCCAGTAGACCACTATTAGTGACAGGCGGAGATGACTATAAGATCAAGGTCTGGGGTGAGTCGACGCGCCTTCCATTCGGATCCCCGTACTTATTGTCCTCAGACCTCAGACCGCAAAACAGAAAGTGTCTTTTTACTCTGCATGGACATCTGGACTACGTTCGGACCGTCCAATTTCATCATGAAATGCCTTGGATCGTGCGTGGTAGCACCAGTCTCTTCGTTGACAGCCATCTCATTATAATCGCCCAGATATCATGCTCAGATGACCAGACGATTCGTATATGGAACAGCACGTCCCGAAACTGCATAGCCATTCTTACTGGTCACTCCCACTATGTCATGTCCGCCCTCTTCCACGCCAAGGAAGATCTTGTCGTTTCTGCATCCATGGACCAGACCGTCAGGGTATGGGATATCTCTGGTCTGCGCAAGAGTACACCCAATTCGGCGCCGAATACCTTTGACACGTTTGACAACTTCTCAACGGTCAAGTATGTCCTGGAAGGTCACGACCGTGGTGTCAATTATGCTGTTTTCCATCCCACCCTTCCGCTCATCATTTCTGCCGCGGATGATCGGCAAATCAAGCTGTGGAGAATGAGTGATCTGAAAGCGTGGGAGGTCGACGCCTGCCGTGGTCATTTCAACAATGTCTCTAGCGCCGTCTTCCATCCCAAGCACGAACTAATCGTATCATGCGGAGAAGACAAAACTGTTCGGGTTTGGGATCTCGCCAAACGATCTGCTGTACAGACCTTCCGTAGAGAGCACGATCGCTTCTGGGTCTTAGCATCACATCCAGATCTTAACCTCTTCGCAGCGGGTGCGTGCCTACTAGTGTTACCGGGTTGCTCGCTGACGCCCACTTCACGATAAGGTCACGACAACGGTCTCATTGTCTTCAAGCTGGAGCGTGAACGCCCAGCCTTTGCTCTTCAGGGAGACACCGTATACTACGTCCGGGACAAATACGTGCGATCATACGACATCAATACAGGTTCAGACATCGGCCTTCTCAGCGTGCGCAAGTTTGGCAGCCCGTATGTACCCCCGAGGACACTCAGTTATAACCCCGCGGAACGTGCTGTCTTATTGACCATCTCATCTGACAATGGGCTGTATGAACTCACCAACCTCCCTAAAGACATTTCTGGGGAATTGAAGGACTCTTCGCTTGATGGGAAGCGCGGTACAGGGCACAGTGCCATATTTGTTGCCCGCAATAGGTTTGCCGTTCTCAATAAAACAACACAGGTAGGCCAGCAGCACGCTTGCGTTTCCATACTATTCTAATTCTGGGTAGCGTATCGAGGTCTGCGATGTGAGCGGCGCTGTTGTCAGGGGCATAACACCTCCTGTCCAGACGAACGAGATCTTCTATGGTGGCACAGCTAGCCTCATCCTCAGCTCCACAACTTCTGTTGTCCTTTACGACATCCAGCAACAGAAGACCATCGCCGAGCTCAATACGCCTCCAGTGAAGTATATTGTATGGAGTCAGGACGGGTCACAAGTTGCTCTTTTGAGTAAACACAGTAAGTGCCTGTTTTCCTCGTTTGGTCTAGAATGGTATTTCACGGTTTCCCTTACGTTCAGCTATTACGATTGCCAACAAGACCTTCTCTCAGAGTACGCTCATTCATGAGACTATTCGGATCAAGTCCGGCGCTTGGGACGACTCGGGCGTATTCATTTACTCGACCCTAAATCACGTCAAATACTGTCTTCCTCAGGGGTCTGTTCTCTTTTGCTGCTACATGACCTGCAGTTCACCCTTGTAACTACAGCGACCACGGGGTCATTTGTACCCTTGATAACCCAGTTTACCTGACTCGTGTCAAGGGCAAAGTTGTGCACTGTTTAGACCGCTCCGCTCGTCCTCGTACCATCACCATCGACCCCACAGAGTATCGATTCAAGCTTGCGCTCATCCAAAACAATTATGACGAAGTCTTATACCTCATTCGAACTTCGAATCTGCTTGGCCAGAGCATTATCGCCTATTTGCAGCAGAAAGGTTTCCCTGAGGTAGGCAGTACTATTATTGTATTCTAAGCATGTATCGCCAACCTTCCCTGATAGATTGCACTTCATTTCGTTGAAGATAAAAACACGCGTTTCGACCTCGCTATCGAGTGCGGCAATCTTGATGTCGCGCTTGAGACTGCCAAAGCGATCGACCGTACTGAATGCTGGAACCGTCTAGCTCAGCAAGCCTTGAAACAGGGCAACCATAAAGCACGTTCTTTGCTCGCTATCCCAAAATTTGTTCTGAACAGTAAACCAGATTGTTGAGAAAGCATATCAGCAAGCCAAGAACTTCGACCGCCTCTCGTTCCTGTACCTTGCAACCGGAAGCACTGATAAGCTAGCCAAAATGCAGAAGATTGCAGAAGCACGTGGCGACCCAATGTCTCGTTTCCACAACGCACTATATGCAGGCGATGTACGTAGTCGTATCTCCGTACTTCGCGAAGTTGGCCTCCGTACGTACTGTTCTGCGTTTATCCGGAGTGTCACACGTTTATCGGTGCATTCGTTGCCTTAGACCCTCTCGCGTACTTGACAGCAAAGACGAACGGTCTTGAGGATATTGCCCTCGAAATCCTCGAGGCTGCTGGGTTGACCGAATCGGATGTCGACGACATACCGGACTTTGGTCGAGCAACCTTCAAGACCCCATTGATTGTCACCCCAACTGCGAACCTTGTGTGGCCAACCGTCCCTGGCGGCGAGAGCTTCTTCGACAAAGCTCTCGTTAATGGGAACCTGGAGACCGGTATTGAGCCTCATGCTAATGGTGACGCCGGTGCCGCATCTGTGGCTCTTGACGACTGGGCAAAAGACGAGGAGCAAGATCTGGCAGCTGATGAAGATGGGTGGGACCTTGACGCAAGCGCGGACACCCGTCCAGATGAAGGAGACGTTAGTGAGGACGCCGACGTTGAGGAGACCGAGGAACTCGGTCCTGGCGCCGCACCCGGTGTTGACGAGACCGAAGTATGGACACGCAACTCGCCTTTTGCCGGAGATCACATCTCTGCTGGATCTTTCGAGACAGCCATGCAGGTTTGCTTGATCGTTGCTCGTCCGATGGAATACAAAGTACTGACACTTCTCTCTCTAGCTGCTCAATCGCCAGTTCGGAGTCGTCAACTTCGCTCCCCTTAAACCGCTTTTCGTGTCGACATTCCGATCATCTCACACTTACTTGTCACCGCTTGCATCACTTCCTCCTTTGCAACTGCATCTCCGTCGCGACCCTTCGGAGTCATCTCTTTCCAGAGCATTACCTACAGCGGTGCAAAATCTTCGACAAATTCGCGCAGACTTGTCGGAGGGTCTCCGTGCAGTGTCGGGTGCGAAGCTTCCAGAGGCGCAGGCGATGTTCCGCTCTGTCTTGCAGTCGCTACTCTTCGTATCTGTTTCGTCTGACGAAGAAGCCAAAGAGGTAAGTTTCTCCTGCATGCGATGGTTTTGCCTTTCTAAATTTGTTGTAGTGGCGTAGCACAGTAACCTCCACTCGTGAATATCTACTCGGTGTATCGATTGAGCTCGAGCGCCGCCGTGTTGCGCAAGAAGAGCCAGACAACGTCGCCCGCGGCCTGGAGCTTGCTGCGTACTTCACACATTGCCAACTCCAATCTCCACATCTGCAAATTGCTTTGCGTAGCGCCATTCAGGCCTTCACGAAAGCAGGTAATGCTGGGACAGCGGCAAGATTTGCGAGAAAGTTGCTTGACCTCAATCCAGATCCCAGAATTGTCTCTTTGGTGAGGTGACCCGCATTAAGATGTGGGGCGTATTTCTAATCAGCAGCAGGCGCGACAACGCATTGCCGCCGGAGATCGCAATCCACGGGATGCGGTGGAGATCTCATATGATGAGTTCACAGAGTTTGAGATCTGTGCGGCTAGCTATACGCCTATCTACAAGGGTTCGCCGACCGTGCGCTGCCCTTTCACAGACGCGGCCTTCCTTCCCGAGTTCAAGGGGACGCTTGACCCCCTAACACGCTTGACCGAGATAGGTGCTGTTGCCTCGGGACTACCTGCGCCGCGGTAGTCGATGATGTTCTTTTTCTATACATAAGGACACCTGAGAGTTTGGCACGTGGATCGAAATACTTTAAAAACTTGATAGCGTGTTCGTGCAGCAGCCAAATGTATTCCGACACTCAACCACTTTCATCTCCTGGGAGAGACACAATGCATTCATCACCGAGCCCAGTGCCCTCCAACCCAATCGAACCGGGAAGCGTCCCCGAGGGCAACAAATCTCAGACGCGTCCGGTCGCTACCATTTTGCGGGATGCCTCAATTCCCTTCGATCGAAAGTCTTGCGTCCTTATTCCTTTCGACGATGAGGTTAGACGTGACGCGGAGTTTCATCAGAGTCAGTTCTGCGCATATATGCGCGCCCTGCGGTGGAACACGACACTGAAATGGTGGTCACGCAGATCTGAAGGATAAGCAACTCGAAATCATTGCCTTGTTGAACAGCTGGGTGTTCTCGCGCCTTATCGCCGAAAATGAGAGCGCGGGAGAGTCGCTATCCCACAAGATGGATGCCGTGGCAGAGGCGGAGAGAGAACAAGGCAGGTTCCCTCTTTATTGTCTTGCCGACACGCAGGCTCCTTCCTCCCAAGCTTCACGCTGACGTTTTTTTTTTTCCATTGACAGAGCGGATGCGCATTCAGCTGGAGAACTGCGTTTCCAACATCAGAGCGGCCCTCGCTGCCCTGAGCAGGGCAGTTATGAGTGTAGATAACCTTGTATGACGTTGGCGTGAGCGGGAAGACAGCCGCCGTCGCGGACGTCGGGTCGGGCGTGACAGACTGCGAGCAAGTTTATACCAATTATGGGAAGGGAAAGTTTAATGAATTGATGACATCCCGTTCCGGCGCACCGCGTGACGAACAGGCAGACGCCCTCGAGCCCGTCGACGCCATCATTTCTGCCTCCGTTTCCAAACAACGACCGGTCCACACTCCTCCTGCCGCACCGAACCCGCGCCACGGCCGACCATGGGCGTCGACGCCCAACATTGCTCTTTCGTCCTCTTGGCCGAGTTCGACATTGACCGCGGCGCCCAACTCACGTACCAGTTTCCACAGCCGCTAGGGACGGACGAAGGGTGCGCCGTTTTATTTTTTCCCTGCATCGTGGCGCGCAGAGTCGCGTCTTTGACCGTCTAGAACCCACACTCAGGCTTCTGGCCAACTTGATGTTGCCGGATGGCGCGGAGAAACACCTGGAGGACTGGACCATCTTCTTCTTGAATCAAACGCCCTTCAACGCGATCGCACCGGTGCTGGCCTTGGAGACGCCGAACGGCGAAGGAAGGGGGGAGAACAAGTCGGAGCTGCTTTACGTGCTCAACCTCGTGCGGACAAAACACGACAAGACGGTTCGGAGGTGAGTGTGCCCGCAACGACGTCGGGAGCTTCGTGCCGATGCAAATGACGTTGTACGAAAAAGGGGTGCTGTCGTGAAGGCTATGGCGATATGTACACCACATCCGTTCATCCAGATATTCAAGGTGCGCCCGCGCCCTACCCTCAGCCAAACGGCAGCTGATCGATGCGTGGCTAGCCCGTGCTTCTCCTCGCCCTCGACGACTATTTCTCATCACCATCCCAAGATTGCTTGGCGCGGCTGTTCGACGCCATCAACTCTATGGATCTTTCCGGCGCGCCGATCTTGACGCGTTCTGAAAAGATCGTCATGCGCAACTCGGAGCGCAAGGACGTCTTCATCGAAAAGTTCCACCCGCCACGCGTCTCGGAGACCTCCCAGCATCTCGAGGCGCGGGGGAACCACCGGCCATCGAACTCCAACGGTTCACACTCCAGCTTCGACGAGGGCATCATGATGCGGACCAAAGATGGCACGGAGGGGCGCGACCGCGCCGGCTCGGATACGAGCGCCCGGTTCGCGTCCGCCCCTCATAACAACGGATCCCAGCATTCCCCCTCCGAGACGTCGTTCTCCTTGGGAGGTAGCGCTGTCTGGGTGGGCGAGGAGAGCGGCTTGGTCGAACACGCCGCTTCTCCTGGAGTTCCCTCCAGTTACGGGAGCCAAGGGAGCTCGGTAGTCACCAAGGGTGGCCGAAGGTCGACGGATGCCTCGTCAAATTCCTCCAATGGCCAACACACGCACACGCGTCGGCCAATAAACGCGCGGACGTCCGATCCTCGCCTTGGAACAAAGGACACCCACTATTATCACACGACGATTGACTACAAGGGCCACCAGCTACCGATCAAGATGCCCTTATTTACATCTCCCCAGGAAGTTGGCGACGTAAGTGTCCCTGATCGTCAGCATAACTCCGTCATGTTGTCCTGAGGGCCTGATTCACGCAATGCAGTACTCCCTTATCCAGCTCATCCAAACATTCTCATCCGCTACCATAACCGGACCTCTTCACCCCCACCTCCATTCTAATGGCAGCCTCACCCATCCGATCATCCTCCTATTCAACGCGCTTGTAACTGGAAAACGTATAATTTTTCTTGGACACAATCGGCCTGCCGGGCAAGTGTCCCATTATGTCTTATCGGCCTGTGCTCTAGGGTCTGGCTGTGGCATTGTACTTCAGGGGTTCATTGAGCGGGCCTTTCCTTATGCCAACCTTACAAATAGAGATGAATGGGAATCAGTGTAAGGTTCAACACTCCCGACGCGAGTGGTCTAGACTAATATGGTTTGCCCCCAGTCCAGCATACATCGCAGGGGTTACTAATCCTATTTTCGAGTCATCAGGTTCCTGGGATCTGTTGTGTGACCTCGCTGGCAGCCGTATGATCGTTTCTAAAGACATCCAATCGGTGCAGCTCCCTTCTGGGACCCAAGGACTATCGTCAACTTTTGCACGCAGCGGGACCCTCAAAGCTGAGTCTTCGATCGGCAGTGAAGATGAACTTGGCCGTCTTCCCGGACGAGAAAAGGAAACGCAGAAAACCGATTTCACTGCCAAGGCCGACAGTGCCGATAATGTATTTATTGAGGATGTAAGTGCACAGGACGACCAACTTGATCCTATCCACGCCCATGTTAATGCGCGTCTCCCCATCCCCGTTTCTCAGATTATTACGGCCATCAACTTCCATTTCGGAGAAACTCTTGTTCGGGCCCGCTTTGTGGAATATGTGTGGCGTTTTGTCCGTTTAGCATCTCGATATGAGGAGGACATCCTTGGGTCAACAACTATTGGCTTTCCAGGGATACCATTTAGCGAGGGTCCTGGTGACACGTCACAGTTGGGTAGCGGGATCGTCTTTCTTGACGATGTTGCCGGCTCCAGGGAAGTCACCGCAAACTCCAGCCGGATTGAGGGTTGGCGTAGAACCCAGACCTATCGTATGTTTCAGGAGGTGACGTACTATGACTCAAATCCAAATGGGGTTTTCTTCTTATCCGGGCTCTGGTCCCACTTCTCCGTGTAATAGGATTTCAAGCGAAGTCTCGCGACCAGTGCGATCCGAGGATTCGATGTGAATCATCAATTATGGCGACTGCGGAACGTAAAGCACGTTCAAGACGCGGAGGTAGAATTGATTATGCGGACTTTGGTGGACGCCGTACGGAGCTACGACCAAGTGGTAGAGGTAAGTCTACTTACTGCGCATCGTTGCGATCTGGCTCTCACGCAGCACACTCGATCCACTCCCGCAACAGCTTCTTTCCCTAACCCCTCTGTACAACGGTGGTCTACTTCCCCTGAGCTTCGGGCTGTTTCACCAGCAGGAGGTGGTGCGCGACCTGACGGTCGATCTCTTCACGCAGCTCCGCATGTTTCCGGTGAGTTTTGGTTCGATCGTATGCCCTGCCATGCGTAGCGCCCTGACCTCGATGCATGCACGCAGGTTGGCGTGCAGTTTCTGCAGGCGCTCAACCACTTCCAACGATACGCGTATGTCCGCCAAGCCCATGGACGGGAGTCGCGAGGCGGTGGCGCTCGAGACGCTGCGGGCCCTGGGCTGCTAGCACCACCGCCCCCCTTCTCAAGAACACCATCCCATAGGAGCGAGCTCAGCACGGGCGCGGGATGACGCGGCCACAAAATTGACGTATTCATCGTTTTGTATCATTATAAACCTTGTAACCTGCATTGCTGGATGATTGGTCATTACTTTTTTCGAGCTCGGCTATGTCGTTCATTTTACATTACAGTGACTCACAAAGTGCTAAGCCTGCCCATTTACGTGGGAGACCATCCATTAGCCAATCAGGCGGGGGTGCTCAGCAAGTTAATCATTATGTTGGCCGTCAATACGTTTATGCCCGAAGTGTGCGGAACGGTCAAAGAAGATGGTGGGTGGCCGTGCTCTTTAGTGCGACAGATGGCATACGGTGCCAAAATAACACAGAAGCATGTCACTGAAGAGGCGAAGACACTTTTGAGGCTGTCCCGTGCAAGTGTGGCGCGCGATGGGAGTGAATCAGTTTCAGAGTCATCAGAACCAGAATGGAAGCCTTTCACTGCTCGTACACTAGTACCCCCCTTGCATGGGCGAAAATGACATTCTTTACCCGCTTTGGCTGCAGTGGGGAAATTCTAACCAGTTTTGTGGATAAGTTTCTCCACCACTCGGATCGAAAGGGGGGGTTGGGGGACAACACTGTGCTGTGGGAGGAGGTTACACCCGTAGTGGTAGATGCGCAGCACAGGTGGATGATGCGCAGCACATACGGCGAGGTTTGCTCCACCTGCCTTCCCATATGTTGACTACGGCCTGTGTTCAGCCTCGGCCGAGTGGGGAAGAATTTGTGGATTGGTGATCCGTGATGTCGGGCGTGGGAGGTGAGAAACGTAGGAAAGGGAAGGCTCAGGGAAAGCAAAAAAATAAATTGCGGCCCGACCCTGAGCCCGCGGCACTGCCCAAAGCACGCACGCACGCACGAGAAACGGGAAGAGGGCACCACACAGAGGGCTCCCTGCTGCATGACGCGACCGGCCGCCTACTAGTACAGTAAGTGTGCCACTGGCGAAGCGAACCTTGACCGGTTCTGCGATGTGATCCAAAGGGAGCCTAGTGCGTTGCGTTGTGTCAAACCTTTTTTTTTCTTTCTTGGTGTTGGATGAAGGGAAAACCCGGGAGGGGTAGAATGGGATGGGATGCCAGTGGGACAAGGAGCTCGTGCCAGACACTGGCACACAACACGCCGTCGCGATGAGGAAACCAGACGAAAGGGGCACAAGTGCCTATCAAGCCGTATCAACCTCCCAGACGCACGGGCACTCCCCCCGAGAAGGCCGCCCAAGAGAAACACGTTGCGCGGCCTCGAGGTTTCGGTTCTGTTGACGACGAGAGACGAGCAAAAGGATAATAAGATACAAAATACAAAAAAAAAAAAAAAGGGAGTCGGGTCGTTCGTCGGTGACCCGTCACCATTCATTCTGCCGAGGACGTTTGACGCTCCAGTTTTTGAAGGGTAGGCACTTATCTCATGTACTATGGCCACGGGGGCCACGACGAGAGCAGCACATGGTAGCAGGACTTTTTGGGCGTTAGGGGGCATGCGTTTACCACCACCGCCACGGCGGCAGGAGGCGTAACTGAGCTAACCAACAACACTCGTCGGAGGCCGCGACAATACAGGCGGTGTAGGCGCCACTCAAAACCAGTGGCGCACGCGCTCCCAGAGAGCAGAGAGCCTTGAAAGCACTGAGTACCATAGCATGAACCCGTGATTGATCATGCCGAAAAGGGACACAAAATCGAGGGATCGTGGGCGGCGTCCCGACGACTTGGCCCGCGCGCCTATTTAGAGTGAATAGGTGATCCTCTGGCACTGGCACTGGCACCGGCACTGGCACAACCCGAAACATCGCACTTCGCACCGGGACGCACATCGGCCCCCGGTTTGTGGTGCTGGTCATAGGCGAGCCGTAGGGCGCTGTACTCTGCATCACGGCGGGCAGTATCATGACAGACACTACAGTATGCCTCGCTTCCTACAGTCGGGGCGCGGGCGGGGTACGCGTGTGCTGTGCTGGTACCGGGAGGCGGTTCCTCGGCGTGAGACCATAACGACAAGGCTGTAAGCTATATGGGAATCCTCATATCGTCAGTCTAAGAGTCCAGTATCTCTTTGTGTAGGGAACTCACTCAATCGGGCTTGAGGCAATACGAAAGGTATGACATTTTATATTCTGAATCGCCATTACAAGCACACGAAGCAGACGTTTCGGGTCACTGATACGTACTAATACAGAAGTAAAGCAGCAAGCAAACAGATAACATGATTCCTTTATACCATACCATCGGCAGTCTGGGTATCTTTCTGATCCATGGGAGAGATCGGAAGGGGATCGGGCGCCGGCAGCGAAGTGTCTTCGAACGGTCTTTCGCGTGGGTGAAGAGCCAACCATATGCCAATGCAGGCGACAATCATCACGACGCCTACTGGAATGATGGTGGGAAGGAGTAAAGTAGAAGGGAGGTCGCCAAAGGCCATCCAAAAACCCTGTATCATAAAAAGAAAAAATGCCCACACGAATGCCGCCCGCGGCAAACTGTGAACGATGGCAGTAGGCTCGAATCCATAACTGGTGTTTCGGGTATCTAGATATGCAGCCTGGCAAAACGTACGGGTTAATTATGAACTTGCAAGGGACGTGTCAGCGTGCTTACTCCTGTGCTACTCCCAGTACCGATAAGTTGACGCTGTTCATGGTGGAGGACCAATGCGATACAGAGGCCAAGAACACAAAATACATTTGAGGATTCATTCAAAATGGGAACATGTGACGTGGGTATCATGAGAATATTGGAACTGTCGTAAGTCAAAGATCAGCTCGGTCACTATGATTCCATGATAGGAAAGCGCCGGCTTACATTGTCAACGCGAAAAGCTTTTTTGGGAGGAAACAATGAATGAACATATATTCTTCGGACCAATGACGCGCGTTTGACTTACCCATATCATGGTTAACCTAAGGTCCTCCACTCTCTCGGAAACATACTTTCGCCATGCGGCGGCGTAGACAAGTTCGTCCACCCATATATTTTCAAGGCGCCTTCTGTGTTCATTGGGTAGGTCGAACAACACCTTGGATATGCCCGTCAAAAGGAGGCTCCGCTTTCGGATTGGTGCTTCCAAAACGGAGTGTACCGCAGACATTCGGCAATGATTTTCGCCAAAATGAGTGAAAAAGCGGTGGTTCGCTGGAACAGGAAGTATCGTAAGACGTCGTCCCCGCGAACCTTGATAATTTGCCCTTACCGACGACTACCCACAGCCTCGCTACGACAGTTGTAATGTATGGATTGGTGGCGTGATCTGTAAAGAGCCGATTAGCTTCGGATCAAGGAGGGCATGATAATCGAAGGGAACCCACCCTTACTGCACTGGAGAAGGTTAATGAACTTTTCGCTCTCCTCCGCGGTGTACGGGAAAGTTGGCACGTCCGAAGTAAGGGCATCTAATGTGGAATGTCATTCCCATGAGTCAGCGCTGAAATTTCCATGTCCAAACTCACCAGCCCGAGCGTGCAGAAGAATGATTTGGAGTTCGTTCAGCGCAGTCGTGGCATACTGAGCCGCAGTGCCTGGGAACATCTCGACATGAATCCAGTAATTTTCTTCCAAAGAGTATTCTTTTCCGAGAAAGTTTCAACTCGATTCGGACAGAGACGCTACAACGAGAGACTTACGAAGATGGCCGTCCGAGCAGGAATTCGGGAGTCCAATTTCTCGCGAGTCCGCCGAGCGCAGCCAAAAGATGGTGCGAAGGGCGTGGTCAGCGAACCAATAGTTACAAGCGTTTGAATCCGGCTCCAGTTCTAGGAACAGATCCGAGGTCTCAAGAAGGTGGACATCCTCCTCTGTAGCACGAGCATGAATGAGTGCGATCCAACCCTCTATGCGTTCAGCGACCCCGGTGTCCGTGACCTGCGACTCCGTCACCACGGACACCCTTTGCTCTGTCAGGATGTAGGCATAGCGTTTTCCCTCAGGATGAACGGCAAGAGTCCATCCTTGAGATTGATAGGACGGCCTTGGGGGGGGCGTAAGTCAAGACAGCTTATGTAATCGTCATAGAGACGAAGCGCACGCGGATTTAAAATGGGCTCCCTGTGAGATGACAGTCGGAGACACTTTCACTCTGTACAGAAGTGGCCAATCATGAGGGGGTTGTTAGGGTACAGCAGCAAGATTTGCCTACCGAAAGTCACCCTGGTATCGCGCATCACGGATAGTAGAGGGAGCGATTGCAAACAAATTCGCCCCACTAATTTCATCATTCGTCTGGGTGAAGGGGAAAGCTTCGGAAGTCGACATGGCGCGAATCCCAGGGTTTGAGGAAAGAACTTGGGCGTGAATTTTTGTTTGAGCTTAGCCTTGGGACTCTTTAAACGAGTAGAACCCTAAGCCCCGGAATTTGTCTTGCAAATGTTCACTAAACACGGCAGTGTACATTAGGCGGTGTTAATGGCTGTGGTAGTAGTGCCTCGCATTATGAAAAAGCGGCCTTTTCTCGGATCCTAGATGGTGTCGTGTCGTTGAAGTCTATCGTCCAGCAGCCATGGACACAATTTGTGCCCGAGGGATTTTTTTTTTTTTTTTGTGGGATGAGGGATGACTCCATCCGTGGGACCACAGTAAGCGCCCAAGGTCCAGAGAAAAAAAGGGTCACCGGGGCAATTTCGGCGAGGCTATCCCTTCCCCCGTACCTACACCCAAGCTGTGCGATGTCATCTCCTACACCATCCAGCACAGCTCCTACAACGTTAGCAGCTCCCTCCGCCTCGTAAACCCTAAGATCGATATCTGAACTCGATCTTTCCCCCTCTAGCTCCCCCTTGCCAGGAAATTCGAATACGCCTATTTCGTACGTCCGTCGCTTTTTTCATTGGCTATCCACCTAATACCTTCCTCCAGTGCCAACCCCTCTACCCCCGATCAGTGCGTGTCTCGCATTTTCTCGTGCTGACCTCTGTCCTAAGCAACCTCGAGACCCCCGCCCTTCCGCCCCAAGGGCCCTCCTTCCAAGCCTGCCACTGGCAAACCCAAAGGTCACTAAATGTCCGTGCTGAATGGTGGGTACATATTTTCTGTATTGGGAATATCCGCTCTGCATCCGAACCGAGTTTCCTCAGTTTCAAGTTGCTTTCCCTGAGCTCGTCCTATGAATTGTTGCTTGCTGTGCTTTCCCACTTACTACGCCTTTCAAGGCATTGCCTTTATTTCCATGTACACAATAACGTAGTATTGGGGGAGCGGCGATGAGTTTAAGTCAATGGTTACTGATGGTTACTTGTACGTTACCACCGCCTTGTCCTGTGCAGCGCGGTCAGATCGTGAATGCGTGGAACCAGCCAATTGTAATTGTGGCTCTCTGGTCAACGTGTGAACGCGTGTTACGATATGGTATCAACCAACCTCGACGTCATTTAACTTTACGAGGCATCTTGCAAGACATCTATTTATACTGCCTTTATGCTGCTTTTGCGTTGGCATCGATTACCTTGTTCCTACGTTCAACAGTCCTCTGCACTACAGAATCCATGCAGTCCACCCTTCTTCGTCCACAAACCCCGTACGTACCCTCTCCAACCGTCTCCAGTCCACATGGCTAACGACATGTCGTGATCATGGCAGTTCCGACGACGTTCTCGAAATACAGCTGGGGTATGAAAACTTTTCGGAACAATTACATTTCTCACCCCTCAGTCCTTTTTTCTTTTCTTTTTTTGTGTTAAATTCGCACAGCCCGGCGGAAAGGTACGGAATGCCCGGATTGAATCCCGCGCCGATAACAACTCAGCGGCTTACCCGTCGTCGTACCCTACTGTAGTGATTTTATAGCCCAGGCCGCTGGCCACGCTTCGGTGAAGTTGGCTCTCCAGGGGTATGTCTGCCCGCCACCGGCGCCGCCGCATACGCGCGTCGGACCTTGACTAACAACGGATTCCGCCTTGGCCCTTTACCGGATTTTCAACAAACACTAGGGACGGCGCCGTCCAAGCATTAACCGCCAGTGCCAAAGGCACTGGCGAACTACCTGGTAATGGCTGTCCCCAATCCAACGCCGAAGAGGACGCCAGCAGCTCGAGCTCCGAGTCTAGCGACTCGGATGATCCCGACTCGGAGATCAATGCGTAAGGCTTTCTTTCCCCCCCCCCCCCCATTCCTTCATGTGACTTTGGTTTGGACGACGCTGATGTCCGACCTTTGTCAACATACGCCCAGCATGAAGGAGGAGATGCGTCGGTACGTGAATCGAGGACGACCTAATAAACCCTCGCACGGATCTACCGCAACCCGGATCCCACGTCCTTCGGCGCCACCGACCACAGGCACGTCAAGGCCACGTCCCGTTGCGGTCACGTTGAGCAACAGCACCACGGCGAAACCGACACGTCCAAAGAAGTGAGGTTGTGGTTTGTGTAGAAGTGCTGTGGATGGGACCGGACCTTGTGTCTTTTCATGTGCTTTGACGTACGCCGTTATACCCGGGGATGACCCCTCGCATTGTCCGTATCAGTACATAAGAGAAACCTATGGCATGTGTCACTTCGTTGTGCAAGACACTCTCGGGGACACAATGCGAATACCCGATAGGTGCTAAACTCCGACCTCGGTCGGGTGTGTGCTTCTTTCGACGTCTTGTGGAGTGTGAGGCGTACCGCCCGCATGGTACATACAACAAAGAATTACGTGACCAGTTTCGCAAACCCGCGCACTACAGTAGTGTCTTCAATCGAAGGGATGCGGCTGTCATCGATCTCATCGCGAGTTTCGGTGATCCGGCTGCAACACCCACGAAAAGCAACCACAACGCGCGCCATCGCACCAACGAAGATTCGCGTCGAGGGGTAGTGCCAAGCATCCACAGTCTGTCACGTCAGGCTTCGGAGGTCAGGGCACGGCATAGAATCAGATCCTCGAACTGGTCGTTGCTATTCCAAACCATCCCAACAACTGCGTCTGTCCACACTTTCTCCATCTCCCGCAAATAAAATCTCGGGTTCCAGGAAAAGAAGCGGAGACAACAACATGAAAAGTAGGGGGCTTTCGCGTTGCGGTAATCATACAACAATTGGCACTTAGAAAGTCGAGCATTATGTTGGCAATGAAAGGTCAGGAACCCGCGATCTTCTAAAGATACAGATGAGTTGACAACTGAGGATTATCTATGTGTGATTAACGATCTCCCAATCGGTCTTACCAAAATCCCGGGAACGAGATCTAGTCCTAATGCAGTTTTCCGAGTTGGCGTTTGCTTCTAGACTGCACATCGCCTTGATAATACAGAAGTACCTCTAGCATTTCCCACAACTTGATCATACTTAGCTGCATTGTCTGATCATCTAATAGAAATGTGAAGTCGTCATATCGAGGGTATCGATGTCAAATACTCTTATAGAAGCACGATCCCGAACCAATAAAGAAACCCACGCAACCATATGACAGTGCTCCGATGAGCTCATCGTAGACCGCGGACGAGATTTTGCGACTATAATGGAAGATGCCTGTTGCGCCAAAAAAGGGATGTTATCCGGAGCTCTGCTGACACGGCGGGGGACTCAATCCCTTCCATTCCATGAGCCATGTAGCTTCCGTATCATTCCTCGAGCCAGAACAAGCATTAGGTCTCATGGCATGCACAGTAATTATACCTTGCCAGTGTTAACCCGAGTAGCTGTGATGTCCAGAACCAAGTCATAGAGCTATGGGGATGGTCAATTTACCAACGCGCACAATCTTCTGCAGGTAGGCATAGAACATCTCCATTCCTTAATTCATCGTTGTGCATGTAAATAACCTCTGCAATAATTAATCGGGTCTGAGGATATAGGGGCTTCAAAGTCATGAACACACCCTCTCTCGATCGCAAGTCACCATCCGAATCGGTGGCCAATCCAACGAGCACAGTCAAGCCTACACGAGGCCAGGACGCTCGGCTGGATCTCTATTAACTCTACCGCGAACGGCTCGTCTGTCAGTTGTGATGGATTGACCTAAGAGGCGACGGGGAATGAATCTATTAACGGATTCTCAGATTACCTGTCGTCCCGCCGTGGAAGCTCGAGTGGCTCGCCGATGCTGGAGTCTGGAGTGATACTTTCGTAGCTGAACAGCCAAACAACAAGTGAGCTCCTGCACTCGGGCCAGGAAACGGGGCTTTGGCTGGTGTAGGATTCCGATATGTGCTGATTTTCCCAAGGCGCACGAGGTGCTGTTGATTTACGGGGAACGAGGCCAAACGTGTTGCGGAATTGGGTATGATGTTCGACCCAGAACGGTCAGAAGGACAGAAGACGTGCGGAAGGAAGAGGCTTATCTCGTAGGATGAAGCACCGCAGAGATGTCCTGTCCCTTTCTCCTTTCCGGAGATGAGCGTATCTGGATCCCAGATGAGAGCTGCCCTTTGCTGTGAGACAGCTGTCAGCTCGAGAGCTATGTTGCCGTTGGAAGTCCTTACATTAGAGTTATGGGTCGATTCGCACATAGCGTGCTTACCCCGCGCGATTCCGATGACTTTCCGATGGGACCGCCGTGGACGAGACGAGCAGAGTGATTTACGTCAAGTTGCTCTCGTGACCTTGTTTAACTCTCTATCTGGGATGTTCTTCTCACGCCAGCATCCACACGAGGCTGGGATTCCAATCAGATAGTAACATGAGGCGGCGTACTGTATGTCGAACCAGCGGTCTCGAACCGCGTGATGTATTATATTTAATGTAGGTCGTCCTCGGCGAGCGCTGCGTCTTCGTAAAGTGTTCGCAACCCTAGGTTCGCGCCTCCAAAGCCACCTAGTACTCGGGAACGATAAGCCGGTCATGTACTCTACTACACCTGGGCAGGGCAAGTAAGTAGCTTAAAGCTTTCAGGCTCTATATCTGACAGCTGATCGGCTGATAGCGGTGGTGGCAATGCCACTGCGGGAGACAATGCTAGTACAGGTAGTGGCCAACACAGGTACACATCTACTGCTGTAGTGGTGCACACATTAAACGCTCACGCTGACATGCCACTGATTTGCCCCGGTTGATTAAGTCATCCGCCTTACAGGAAGTGAGTTCCCTACATTGGCTCATATCTGACCCCGCGCATTCTCTAAACAACCCTAGGCCCGACGTAGACGAAGAATCATCCGAAGGCTCAGATGATGAGAACCACCCTGATATCATTGCGTATGGGTTTCTCCCCTCCTTTTCAGCAGTTGTCTAATACTGCTCTTTGTTTGCTACGAAATACGTCAAGGATGAACGAGGCAATGAATCGATACAAACCACGAGGGGAGCCTAGTGCGCCCGCTAGAGGGCCTCGGAGATCCCTGCCTCCGCCGCAGCCACCCAAATCATCCGGCACAGATGCGTCAAAGAGTCGTCCCGCTGCATTGACCTCGATGGCCACAACGACAGCGCACGGAATGAAAAGGCGACCCTGATGTGGTTCGATCATAATGGGGAAAGCCCTCCAAGCGATGCCATACCGTATCCATGTCCCAATGCCTTTTCTTTGTACTATGCAAATTCGTCTTTGGTCTGTAGTCAAATCGTTTGTGAATAACATATCTCGCACGAGTGGCATCCTCGCGGCGAATAACAGACCCCAGAGCAAACGGTCATGGTCACTCGTCACATGTATGCCACACGCCTCACTCGACCTCCATCCCGCCCCACTTCAAGACGCGGAACAACCTACCCTCAGACGCCCGCACCGCATCAACATCGAGGACTTGCCCCCAGAAACTCGCGCCGTCCTTCTGCGTATAGTATAAGCAATTGGACGTCCCGCACTGACCATTAGTCGTCGAGTAGGCATTGCCAACATCCAGTGTGCACAGAGCAACCTAAGGGCATTGTATATAAGAAATTTAGCACTTGTGAGAAGTCTTCTGTCTGCCACGCGTGAGAATTAGACATCTCACTCGGGGATAATGCTCGTCGATTTCGGCGAGGTCGCCATGCGGCATGCAACAGGACTGCCACAATGACCCACATCGCCGCCATGACCATGATGATGTGAATCGATGCATCAATTTGATAGAGCAACGAACGGTGTCACTGCCCTAAAGGGGGGGGGCACCACCGGGAGCCGACTCGGAGTGACCTCGCGCGATGAAGTAAAACTTGCAGAGACTCGTAAAGGGTAGAACCCTCTGCGTCGAGCAATTCTAGACCCACAATCTGACGCAGCCGTACAATGAGGTCCCACCGGTTCGTCGTAGAACTTTATTGTGAACGGGCGACCCTCATGAATTTATTTTCCATGGCTTGGAGGGTGGGAATTTGGGGCTCGGAGCGCCTGGGAACGGAAATCGCGACTCGCGACTCGCGGAGACCAACTCAGATGTATGGCAAGATAACTCGACGGCACGGTAACTCAATTTGGACTTGGAGCATGATCGATGCAGGCTCGACGCCAGTTAGTCGCTCACACCTCGCCGTGCTCGCCATCATTCGTTCTAATGTGTACACCACCTTGCGTTCGAGTGTCACCGCTGTTCTGGAACCTCGCGCGCTTTTGTGTACTGCCTGTGAGGTGAGAATCCGTCCCTTTCTACTTTTCCCAACGCCTTCACCGGTGCTGGCTTGAGGCCCATACAGGACGACTGGCCAGGCACGTGCTCAGACTCATTTTACTCTGCCCCGCTGTCAAACACACAGAAGTATGAATGTCCAAGAGAAATGTGCAACTTTCCTTCGCTAGTTTGCCCAGACATCATGATACAGCCGAAGCAGATGTATGAGCGCGATATCCACTGGCACGACTCCTTCTGTTGAAACCAATCACGTCGAGCCAAAGAGGAACGGGCGCGAACGAACGGCGTCTTTCAATTGCTTCCGCGGCAAACGCACCTTTTCTTTTGGTGAATGTAAAGACTCGTCGGCGATTGTGAGGGACTTGTCATATAAAGTTCAAGCAAGGGATTCGGGGGTGACATCGTTCCAGCGTGTATATGTGTGTGCTCTACACGAGCTCAGAATTTGCAACAGACATTCCACACCCGACGCCCCTATCGTCCCTGTGTTTTTTCGTAGAAGGTAATACCCGTAGAATACTCTGGCTCAGGTATTTCACCATCAGACCTGACCCGTGCCCCTCGTGCGTTCGCTGACCCTCCAGAGGTATTTTTGCGATGAATCGAGGCCAGGCGCTGGAAAAGACTTGGTATACAGCATACTCGCCGTCACTCATGCGTTGGACGACACTCTTGTAAAGGAGCGTGTGCTATGGACAATACATTTTTGGAAACCATGCGCGATTGGCGCGCCTGCCCCGCGTGACCAGATGTCTACCCACATGACTTTTGGTATGCCATGAGGCGGTTTCATCTATCTCCTCGAACAGAACCGGTTCTCACGCGCAATGATAAGCTTTGGTGCCATCTGTCGCGTCGCACCCCCCATATCAGACACGCCGTTTGTAGATAGCAGCAACACGAGTTAAGAGACCCCCCGAGTGCAGAGAGTCTGGACCTGCACCCCCGTATATATAATACAAGCGACGATTCGCTTTAGATCAGCGTTCTCCTTTCGCAATCGAACTTCCTCGCCGCGCGGAAAAGTCATACTGTCGGAATCAACTTGAGCTGCCATACGGCCTGCTGCTACAATGTCATCAAGGTACGACAGGTGATCAGCGGAAACATCGACGTCCTGTGTGTTGTATCTGACGACCAATCTTCCTCCTGCAGGGGCGGTTATATCGGAGACGGTCGCGGTGGTGACGGGTAAGGAACCTTTGCATTTGTCATCAAGCGTGATCATGTCATCCCTTTCCGCAGCTCGGCTAGGTATAGTGCTGGCGCCAATCTCACGGACGAGGACCAGGCTGTGGCCGATTTGTATGGGCTTGTATCGTTTCCCTGAGTGCCACTTTGACGCACGTCCCGTTGTACACAGCGAAGAGAAAACGTCGCGATATACTCGCGAGGGCCGCCTAACAGACCCACTTTCAGCAAGCCAAGTCGACGAAATACTCAAGAGTCGCCAACAACTTCGAGTCCAGCCTTAATTGCACGGGCTGCACCGGGATCCTTACCTTTACCTATCACCTCGAATGTGAATAGCGCCGGAACGCCTTCGTCTGGTTATATACCTCCCTCGGATGGTGTGACTCAGGCGGGTGGGCTCGTTGGCGGGATCATGCCAGTCGCTGTGGCCGCTTCGTACTAGTATGGGTGTTTTCTCGTATCGTTTCCTTGAGCGCCGCATTTGACGCAGGTCCCGTCGTACTACACAGCGAACAGCAAAGCCACAATTTTCTGAACAAGGAAGATTTCCAAACCTGTTTCCAGTCGGTCATGGCCAGCGAGTCATCCAGGACCCTCAGCTACAACGCGGGAAGATTTCCAAACCTGTTTCCAGTCGGTCATGGCCAACTGCGAGTCAAGATCCACCGGGACCCTCAGCTATTCAAGGGTGGACGAACATGACTCAGACCAGTCAAACCGCACAGGGACCGTCATATCTACCCACGCAAGGCCAGCCACAGCAAACCACAGTGGATCAGACACCATCACCCCCCAAGAAATCATCCAAGAAGGGATCTCGGACCCCTGCGATCACGGCAAACGTACTAACCACGGCGGAGAATCGTAGCTACGGTAATCCTAGTACTAGTAAGCGCTAGTACTAGTAAGCGATTCGTATGAGACGGCTGTATGTCCAGTTGCAGGTCTTTTTCTCTTCCTGTGTAACTCTTTGGGTCCTGTTTCATCCATGCTTGTAGAGATCGTAAATACATCTCATGTCATGTTTTTCATACACAATAAATCCCTGGATACATATCGCAGTGTATAACAAATCGCGCCGGATCGTGGCATGCATCCTTGACACGTTAAACTCCTCCAACCTGGCTCTGACTCTCAGCCCCTAAGTGTCTGCGGTGGACACGTTCGGGAGCACGACCGAGAGGAAAGGAACGGAGAGCGTCCAGTCCCATTTGCTTGAGACTCTGGAAAATGTCACTACGCGTGCGCTTCAATACCAACACACTGTCACGCCACAGATCGTCATCTTCGGTAGATTCCCAAGCGTTTTTAATGCACCATGCAATGAGGGCCGCCGCAAGGAACGACATGACCGCGACGAAGACGCGCGTCGGAACGTTTGAGATGCTGAAGGAAAAGAGCAACAGAGCGATGAAAAATACGACCATCCTATCCACGTGCAGATGGTTCATTAAACCATGAAAAATGCAAAGGTGTGTGAGGCAACAGAGACGACGTACGACCACATAAGCAACGCCCACGGAAGACTAAATATAATGGCCATCGGCTCAAGACCAAAGATCCTGTGGGAATTCTGGTATAGATACGTCGACTATCCCAAATGTTACCTTTATATATACGCGCCAGATGCGACCACCCACTCACCGCGCCTGCGGGGTCCTCTTTTTGCTTGGTACGGTTGTGACGAAGAAGTAGGAGGAGACCGATCACTATGCTTCCTATACTAGTTTCTACCGAGATCGAGCTAGCAATTTGTGAAGGAGATGTGAAAATGAGCACTTGGCTTGCGCTCGTCAGAGTGCTCCCGCTAAGATTAGAAAGGACTACGCCGGGGATAGCAAGGAAGCCCACGTTGGCAGTAAGCATCACGGTCGACTAGGAAGTAATCATATGAGACTGAAGGACAGGTTTCGAGGTACAAAACGCACCCAGAGGATTACATCTTCCCACTCTCCCAATAACTTGGTCATGAAGCTCTTCCAAACTGTTTCAATAATGACATCATCTGTCCACAGTTTCTCCATTTCGCGTAGATGAACTTCGGGTGCCAGGAAAAGCAGTGGCGATAACAGTGTGATAAGTATGGACCTTTGACGTCTGGGTGTATCATACACAGAACTGTCCCTAACGAGGCGTGCGTGCTTCTGACCGTGGAAATACAGGAACCTCCAATGCGCTGAACACATGCATCAGTGACTGGCCTGAGAAAGCAGGTGAGAAAGGCTTACCAAAAAAAGATAGAAGTCGCGCTAAGTTTGACACACGGTAAGCCAGGATTGGTGAGGTTGTAATTAAATAATATATTCTCACTGATACCAGCGGCATAGTATGCCTCACCACCCACGGCATCTAGGCTACAATGTCAGCGACCCTGATCTTCGCAACGTGCCAACGTACTTTTGGCGCTTTGTACAAGTGCGATCATTTTGTGCATCGTATCATCGTCGTACGGTAAAGTCGAAGACTTCGAAGTCAACACATCTATGGTATCAAATCAATGTTTCTTTTATGTAAGCCCTGCGCCAGATCAACAGACTCACCAACGCAACCATGTAATAGGATCCCCATGAGCTCGTCATAAGCCTCGAGAGGAAGACGGCGATTATCAAAAACGACTGGATAGAGTGACCAGTGATTCCTATCAAAACTATTGAGTACGAGCACTAAGGGCACCAGACAGGCTCGAAGTAGCTGACACACCAATAAAGTGACTCTAAACGATGCCCTGCGCACAAAATTAACGGAAACAAAGGGAAGGACCAACAAGAAAGGTGTGACGCACCAACATGCGCAGGAGACTTGACCCCAGATAGTTCAGATATCATGTAGCTTGCGTCGTAGGTTTCAAGCCAGAACAAACATCGGGTCTCGTGGCAAGCATAGTAATAAGACCATGATATCCGATCATCTTCAGTAGGCATGATGTCTAATACCAAGTCATAGTTCTGCGAGGGGATGGATAACTGGTCGACATGCACGACCTGCTGTAAGTGGTGATAGAAATCTTCGATTTCATCCCTTAATATCGGGTCGTGCATGTCGGTGTCAGTAAACAATCTCTTCGCTGTGGCATTAGTCGTGGCTGGGGATTTTCGGGGTCATTGACACACCCACCCTCTCTCGATCATAAAAATAGAGGGCGCCATCCGGATGCGTCGCGGCTAACCATGGGCTACAATCCTGCTTGAGTGAGCCTTGCTCGGGACCGCTCGGGTAGGAGAAGCTGGAGAGCGCTTTAAAGACCGAATGATGTCATTCAACTTGTAACGTACTATGGGAACATGGTGGTTAAAGCTTGTACATCGTAAGGTTCTTCCTCGCGGGATCTGCCAACAGATGTGTAAGGGTAATAATACAATAGTAAGGTACACGTACATCTTGATATTCTTCGTGTATCGTGGTATTTGATCAGAATTGATGAGTTGCACGAAGCGACCATCAGGCAAGAGGGAATCCATGGAAGAAACCGAAGGGGAAAGTAGAGATGGTTCGTTAGTTGTATCTTCCGCGGGGGAGACAGGGAACGGATGGGCAGTCGCGGGGTCCACGGCGAACGGCTCCTCTGTCAATGGTGGGGGGGGGTTGGCCGAAGAAGAGAGTGGGAGTGACTCCGTCGAGGGATTTTCGACGGCCACAACGAAGCTTGTCGAAGATTGTTTTCTGCGATTCCCATGCATAGGTGGAGGGCTGAGAGGCTCGTGCGAATACGAGGACGCTGGAGGCTGATTCACGGGACCGACTTTGTTGTCACCCTGAACGGGAGAGGGCAGATTCGTCGTAATGATCTCAAGGCGAGGCGGTGGGTTGGTCAAATGGCTGCGGGTCATCGGGGAAGAAGACCTGGACAACTGCTCTCTTGAGCGCGATGGGTCCGGGCCACGCCCGAACTGGCGATGAATCGCTCTGGGCATGCGAGACGGCTGACCGACCACGTTACGCGTCGAATCGCGCGAGGTGGTGATAATTGACAGCCTGTCGCTGGCGCGGCTCTGAATGCTCAGGTTGCCTGAGCTCCGGTTGGTGAGGCTTCTTCCTTCGAACGGGACCGTCGTGTTTGGTGCAAGCGGGTTATCGACCGAAAGGGTTGAAGGGATGACGACTGCGATTGCCGGCTGTCTCTCAGAAAGCTCGTGGAGACTCGACTGGCTCGACGATGCTGGAACGTTGCTTGCAGCGACGACATATTCCCTCATGAAAGGGGAACCACCGGACGCCGAATACGAGGTCGTCCTGGCTTTACGAAATGGTGGTTCAGCTGGTTTGTGGGCCCGGGACGTACCCAAATTTCTTGACCAAATACGCCACCATGCTTTCAACTTGCGACCGAGAAAGGTCAAGATCGAGGCGGCACGATCCGGGAAGTGTTGGATATGATCCCGCGCAAAGCGTAATATGCGCAGAAAGCTGAGAAGGGCCTCGAGTACGGAGACCATGCAAACCGAATAGAACCGGCAGGGGGTAGAGAGAAGACTACCGCTATCGTGAGGTTTTCGCCTGGCGTGGACACCATAGGCGCCTCGTTGCACCGGGCGAACCAATGATTCGTGCCCCGTCCGACCGAGGCACAGCAGTTCAGGCAGTTAGGTGCCCGAACCTCGCCCCCATCCGCTCTGACCCCTACATTAGCCATGCTCTGGCCCTTCAACCATTCGCCAACACCG
>JAGFNK010000626.1:0-29175 GCA_025769875.1 Russula earlei | reverse complement strand
TATTGCCGTGCAGGACCGTACTACCGCAAGGAACTTTATACTCAGCCATGGGAATGCAGCCAGTTTTCCTGCCTGCCTCCCGGCAGTAATGAAGACATGGCCTGTAGAAAGTTCCATCGGATGACCCCATATTCCCATTAGTATTACCCAGAAGAGATGTCCTGCCTAGACCTCTGTCAGCTTGCTAAGGTCTACTGGATGACTCATCCCCATTTGGAATTAGCTTGCTCTTTGGGCGTGGGTACGTCAACACAGTACTGTTCAGTGGACACTGCCATGCATGGAGTTCGTCGGCACAAGGAAAGATGATATTCCGCTGGACTAATAACACGATGGTTCTGCGATCCCACCGATTGTCCATGACGATTCCTTCTCTTGAGATCCGAAGATCACATAATCTGCTTTCAACGTGGAAACTTCTTTCCATCTGGAAGTTTGACACGAACAGTGGCGCTGACATCTTGTTTCGTTTGTTCAGCCGGTATGCGATGGAAGACATGAGAACATCACGCCCCATTTCAAGAAGCACAAGAACTCACCCCCATTATCCAACCCAGTTTTTTTTTTTCTTGATCCCGTGTTTCTAGTGACAAGTTCCTGACTCCAAAGCCAACCAAAAGCGTCCCTAAAACGCTGTCACTGCCAATGAGTATGTCACGTGTTTGACATACCACATGTGATTCGTCAAGGGCTTAAGCTTGGACACGGCGGGGAGAAAAGCATCGCAGTACTTTGTCATTTTCCTCCCCACTCGGTACTCGTGAAGGACTGCCACATACCAAAATCTCGTTCGAAGGACGTGCTGTGTCAATGACCAGCGACTCCTTCCTTCATTCATTCTCAGGCGCAGCTGGCGGCATTTTAGCTATGACTGCGACATAGTGAGTGCTTGAAGCTTCCCCGACGTATGCGGTGTTAGGGTAATCACTCAAGCCCATCAGCCCACTCGTCCTCCTCTCGACACGTGCAGCAAACGAGACGAAGAGCGAAAAACAAGGTAGTATCTTGTTCTTTCGGCGTGGCGCCACCCCCGTCGCCCGAGGATTTGAATCCTATTTTTATTTTTTGACCCCCGCCTTCAGTCAACGTATCGGGCTGTGGTAGATCTCTTGAAGCGCGATGGCTTCTTCGGATTGTATAATGGGCTCAACTCGAGCCTTCTCGGTATTGCCGTGACCAACGGGTGTGCCTCACTTTTTTTTTATCTCGCAGCCTCGTGTTTGAACTCGTGGCCGCTGTGGTTTAGCGTGTATTACTACTTTTACGAGAGTGCGAGGGGCGTCATCGTTCGATCTCGGAGCGGTAGTCAAGCTCTCTCCACGCTCGAATCCATGCTTGCTGGTCTGATCGCTGGTTTGCCCTTCCGTTTACGGTGCCTCTTTCGCCATTTTCTTAGCAAGGAAAATAAAATCTCAGGCTCCGCAACGACTGTCCTCTCCAACCCAATCTGGGTGATCCAAACTGCCCAGACAGTGAGTGGGATGGATGCGGTCTCCGCAGAAACCCCAACTACAGTGCCTCCACCCACGCGCCTTGGTCTTTTCGCGACGGCCGCACGGCTCTTGCGCACTGGGGGGGTCGCCGCGTTCTTCCGCGGTCTCGGCCCGGCACTTGTCCTCGTCGTGAACCCGGTACTGCAGTACACGATCTTCGAACAGCTCAAGAATGCACTTGTCCGCCGTCGTCGTACAACAGGTCGCACGGGAATAAGGCTCACCGATTGGGATTTCTTCCTGCTTGGCGCCGTCTCCAAGCTCGGTAGGTCATTCAAGGTTTCCAATCTAACTAGATTCGAAGTGATGTTGATGTCGTACACGTGATCGGAAAGTTGCGACGGGTTCAACGTACCCGTATATGTAAGTTAACGGTTTCGCTATGACAGGTACAATCTGACAATATCGATGTGCTCTGAAGCGTGATTAAGTCACGATTACAAGCTGGTCATGCTGCAGCGACACGTTATCGCTCTACTCTGCATGGTCTACGCACCATCATCGCTGAGGAAGGTATTGGCGGGATATACAAGGGTGCAGGCCCCAAGCTTCTCCAAAGCGTGTTGACTGCCGCTCTTCTTTTTGCGAGTCAGAGACGTATATACGAACTAACGAAGGTGACGTCCTTGTTTTCATCAGTGATCTACGCGTTGACTGACTCTGAAGCAAGGCTGTTGCCCCAGCAAGGACCAGGTGACCGATTGTACTCCTAGGGTCGGTCTTATGAATAGACGTCGGTCATTGATGAATACACTGTCGTTAGCAGGCAACGTGCAACACGAATCTGACTCGTCGATTTACTTCAAAATGTTACATCAAGCTAATCCTGGAATCTCAATGACTCGGCATATCTGGTTCACGTGCGTATTTACACCTGCTCTCGTGACTTCTCGAAACGATGTTCCCACCTACCCGGTTGATTCTCAGTCATCACTATTCAACTCAGCTAACACCATTACTCGGATCAGCCCCAGCAACGGCTCTGAAAAAAGTACATGAAGCTGCTCCATGTTTCCGTGAGGTTTCATCGTAAACGGAATCATCCCCCAAAAATCGAAACGCCAGAGCCTCGGATATGTGCTGTTTTGCAGATCGCGCAAATTACAATGTCTCCACGACCGATGGCTGTCGGGAGCCTTTACCCACTCACGCTATTCTTGATTTCTCTCCTGAGAATTTCCAGGGTGTTCCTTACTTTTTTTCTCTCGATTGTCATCCTACTTCTTGATACCCTTGAGACGGACCCGAAGAAGCGTATTATGCGACGACTCCTTGAAAGCGATGTCCGCGAACGGCGTGGGAGAAAGTTTGGCGTGGTCGCGGATCCACCCATGTAGCGCGCCCGGAAGACCCACTTGAGTTCATGTGACTGGATAAGGTAGAAGAGATAGAGGGAAGTTGTGAGCAAGCAAAAGCACTGGAGGCAGGCAATGGAGAAGGCGGCTTAAGTGTTCTCTTATTCAGGGAGATAGCTAGAGCTTTAAATACATGACAGAGATCAACGGGAAAGACATGAAAGATTCGAGAACACGATCGAGTGACGAAGACAGAGAGCATACAACACATACATCATACTAAGATCTTAGCATACTACTGCCAATCCATAGTTCTGAGACGACGCGGGAGAGCGCAACGCGAGGCACGCTAAGGGCAGCGAGCCCGACAATAATACACCACCCACCACGTGTGTAGAGGGGTTGTGGTTGGTTTGCATGTCAAGCCATTCGAGTGCTTCGCGGGGAACTCTTGGACATGAACGTGATGAACGTAATGTAAAGAACACATGAGTATCGTATGGGAGGAAAGCTGCACAGTATACCTATCCTCTTATCCTGTCAATCCGAAGGGCCCGTTGAGATAGTCCCAATTTTCGATTACATAAGAATCAGCGTGCTCCTCTCCAGTCAGGGCCCTGGTCGAACCTGACCCGGACTCCACATGATGGGGCTCTTGGATCCGTCCACCTACGGATGCGCTACCTGTTGAGTGCTTCCGTTCCGATTTCGATTTCTTCTTTATATTTTCGGGGCTGGGCACACAATCAATTTGGCGAATCAAGTCGAATTCAAGGATTCAAAAGACTAGAGAGGTTGTGCTTACGTGGGAGTGGTGGACCCTGAACGGGACCCTGAAGGAACCGCAAACGACGGAACGATGCCAACGGCGAGGCAGATAATGGCAAAAAGAGAGGAAGTTCGCATCTTTGTTATGATTGGGATCGGGGATTCAAAATGAAAGTCGTGGAGTTCGTGGAGCAGAACGGCGGTGCAGAAAATGCAGAAAGTTGTCGGTTACCAGCAACGACTAGAAACAAGGAAATGGGAGCACAAGCTGGAGAGAATTGGAACTGCAGTTGTTGGCGTTATATATCCCTTGCCAAGTCCCACTCATGGCTTCCATCAGGAAAAGCGACCAGGATCAGGAGAAAGATATGAGAGCATATCATATGTTGAGACGCAGTCGAGACGGACTGGCGGTGCGCGACGCCCGGTCCACGCATATATGAGGTCTCATCGAATCAATCAAACATCGCGGAGGCAAGAGGCGCGCTCACATGGACTGCTAGGTGGTGACTTTTCCGCCGGAAATGTGACCTTAATCATATTTTTTAATCACATTCAAGAAGAATTAAATACAGTCGGTTCTACCAGCTGGATGTTTTCAGCGACTAAACGACAAATCATGATGTGGATGCATTGATGTTTATAGTTGTGCCTCGGAAGTCGCGTGGGTGTTGATGAGACATTGAGACATGCCCGGAACCGTCTGTTGGAGGGGCAGCCACCGCGCCCAATCCAATCCAGCACGGACAACAACAGCACGGCGGTGGCAGCTCGAGAGGCCACCCGGTCACGTACTAACCCTAACCAAAACACGGCGATGACAAATGCACACGTGCCTTGGTTGTACGTCTAGAATGTGAGATGATACAATCATTGATAGCGACCACCAACTGGCTCTACGAGCCAGTGACTCGCTCGGCTCGACTCTACTCAAGCTGTCACCACAGATGTTGTCGGACGCAAGGGGAAGGGGCGAGCCTACTGATTGCAGTAAGGCCCCAAAGGATGATGGAGATCACAACAAGGTGATGGGGGCTTTGATGTGACCAGGCTTTGGATTATACTTTTGAAATTTATACTTGGTGTAGTGCCCTCAGGTCGAACCTCTTGTCTGCGTCTCTCGTATCGTGCCCTAAATTGCAGTCCGTTCCGTTCACAAGCAGTTGACCTGACCTGTTTTAATTTGAGTCTGAAGTTTGGGCTTTGGGGCACGTGGTAGTATCAGGTTGCGCGCCTTTCGCCTGCGGCCTTTTCACTTCCACGTTTTTCCACCTCCCCACCAACGTCGAGCGTGCATAACGACTCCCGAGTCCTGCTAGACCGGCAAAATGACGCGCAGCAGTGGAAGAGAGCGTAAATACCCAAAGGCAACATGGAGAAAGATGGGTCTACCTCAAGATCGGCATCCCAAACGGTATGCCAGACGATCCTCGGGAGTGATGCGTTTCGTTGAAAGAGGATAAACTTCACAGTTCGTTTGAGGCACGGTCCCCTCCGGTCAAGTCTGCATTCGTTCCTCCTCCCATCCACGACCTCCCTGTTGAGATCCTTCAGAGGATTTTTACCTGTGTCGCCGAGCCACGGTTACGAGAGAACGATCCCTTTCTCCAAATGTACCCCGAATGGATCCCAATCACCTATGTTTGTCGCCATTGGCGCGCCGTCGCTCTTAACCACCATTCGCTTTGGGGTTCAATCACCCCAAACTTGTCGCTCACCTGGATCAAGGTTCTTATGGCTCGTTCCTCACCAGCTCAGGTAGATGCCGAGCTCAGAGTTGGACAAGTGACCGTGAAGCTGATATGTCTGTGTGTCGACGAGGTCATCGCCATTCTTTCTGATTGTGCGAGACTGCGTTCCCTCCGGCTGGTAGGTCCGCGCCGGGACGTTTGCGCCGTCTTGGATGCGCTGCGTATCACGATGCCAATCCATCATCTCGCCCTTTCTCTCTGGGGGTCTGGTCCCCCAGTCGTCCTCTCTGAAGATCTGTTTGGTGGCCAAGCGCCGATCCGTCATATACACTTCACCGTGGACCGCTACATCGTTGCACCTCGCTGGCTTTTGCGCGGCATCACCCACTTTACCTCGGGCGAGCAAATCTCGCTGACTGGCCTCCTTGATGCCTTAACCCAGATGCCGGCCCTCACACATTTTACGTTACAACACTGTCGCGCACGCTGGGAAGAGTCCGACGTAACTCACGACCGGCCGATCGAAATGCCGCACCTCGAAAGGCTTGTGGTGCATGCGGACTCTCCGCGCTACCTTGCGCTGCTCGTCCAGAGGCTGGCAATACCGCGGGGTGCGAAACGGCGACTGGAGCTGCGCGCGCTGGCGGTTACCGGATGGGACCGTTGGCTGCACTGGTTCACTGCTCTGCTACCGATCATCGAGGCCGCAAATGGACTGCAACACGTTTTCCTCTCCGGCGGCGCGAAGGACGGTACCTTCCGCGCGTGGACGGGGGACCCGGCGACGATCGGCGAGGATGCCGAGTTCTGCTTCGAGATGTACTGGTACGGGAGCCCGACGACGACCGAAACGGACGTGCATTACGCCAGTCCGATCTTCCACTTGGGCGCGTTGTGCGACCTTCTGGGCGCAACGAGGCATGGTCGCTGGCTTGTGCTCGAGGGAGATTCGGCGCGTGCGGAACTCCCAGCGTCGTGCTGGTGGAGGCTGCTGGAAAGGCTGCCAGCTGTCGAGTATCTGGAGCTGCACGCTAACGCCGTGGAAGCGCTGCGCTTTGGATGGGGAGGCAATGTCGGCGCGCCGGCTGTATTGCCAGCATTACGGCGGGTCCAGTTGGTGGCGGCCAACAACGCTGCGACGACCACAGCGGATTCACAGACACAGACCCATGCGTCCGCCGCCCGGAAGCGTTTCATCTCTCGCATCGTGCCTTCCAGATTGGCAAAGCTGGTTTCTCTGGCGCACGCTATGGCCAAGGTTCCAAGCACCCACGGATCTGATGATACACTTCCATCAGGGGGTTCAACCTCCAGGAATCTACGCCGACAATACCTTAGAGGGACTGATAGCACTGTTGCAGGGTAGCACTGCGCAGGATTCGAGATAGTTTGGGGCATTCCTTTTCGCTTGGTGCGTGCGTGAATTTTGATCTTTCGTTATTTATCGGACATTGGATCGGACATTGGACATTAAACCCGGACGGTTTGGACACGGTTTGGACAGTTTTCTGTTGGCAGAGATGGGACAATTACCTGACATTCTACTCGCCACTGCATATGATAGTGTAAATGATTTCACGACTGGAGCTCGGAGACGATGGCACGATCTTCTTCTAACAGCGGGGTCTTAAATCCGTACACGTTGACAAACGCAAAGCAAGCCGAGGGGCCTGGAGGGACTCTCAGAGAAACAGTCTTGCGTTGCTAGGGACCCAAGCAAGTTTCACTATGCCCAGGGACGCTATAACTACGCGCGGTTTGTCGAACCTGAAATGTTCGATTTGGCAGCGAACGAGCATTCGGGACCAAGCACAGAAAATAATGAGTGAAAGGCCACGACACCTGCATAAGTGAGTGGTGGAGGCCGTATTGCAATAAGAAAGGATACAGGTCGAAAGGGAAAAGTAAACAAAATGTAGCGAGAGGGAGCTACGGGTAACGAGATCGTAGAGTACTGCAGGCAAACGCGATACTGATGAAGGAATAACGAAGGTCTGCGTGAGGCTATCTTTACTAAGGGAACGAAGGGCTGCCAGCACGACGTCTAGGCGATGATAAGGGCATCGTGGCATGGGCGGTGTGGCATTAGAGCTTAGAACAGTAAAGTCACGGACGTCAAGTGGTGGAGGGCCCATCTATCTTAAGACTTTGGCTGGGATGACCCAGGTCTGTCATCGTCACCACAGAAGAAGACAGTAGATCGGGTCCGGTAGTGGGAAGAACGATGCCAGCCGGAACAAGTCCGGAATGCGGAAATGCGATGGACGAAGTGACGGGTGCAGACCAAGAGGACGTAGAGGTAACACCAGTATCACTGGCGTGTATGCGGGGCGTCGGCTCGTCGCCAGGTAGCACAATCTTTGTGTCGACGTAAGAAGCTTGCGGGAGACAAGAACGCTCCATTGGAACGGGCGCTTTCACGTCCCGGGTATTTTCAAGCGCTTTGACCGTTAGGATACCTTCAGCGATGTCAGTTGACGAAGGAAGGGCTGGGATGACGTTTGCTTTCGAAGCTTCAAGTGAAGCGGCGCTGCCGCCTGGGACGGGCCAGCGTCCAAAAGGAATAGTGAGCGAATCACCAAGTTGGGTTGCGGTCAAAGGAGTATCAATAGTCCTGTCTGGGCGATGACTGGCAATCGTACACAGTGGGTATATCGAAGGCTCAAATAGATTAACGCTTTCGTCACCACCGATGGAGGGAGAAAATGATGTCGGGGGAGGACCGAAGCCTTCATGTAGAGTGACGTAAAGAGGCCGAATCTGAACGAGGATATCGATAGGCACGCCGTCACTTTCTTTGTTCCCCGCCTCTTGAACGACTTCATTCCACAAGGCGCAAAAGTCATGCTGCAATCCAGGGAGCGCATCGCGTATTTCAAGTCGGGAAAGCGATCGCAAGACATCTCGTTGCGGGCGATGCGCGCGAAAAGCTTCGCGCGTAGTGTGCAACAAGATGGCGAGTAACACGTTATCCCCGTGGGAGATATAGTCTCGAAGGACACGATCCGGTACGCCAAATTCGTCCTTGACCAGCATGGACCAGCGGTCATCACGTTCTCGAGTGCGGGCTATGATGCAGGCAACTACCCGTCGTACATTCAAGACGATTGTATCGTCCCTATTGATACCCCATCGTCTCAAAGAAATCCCTATTTCAACGGATTGTAGAGCTTCGCTCCAGCGCCCATTGAAAATGTCGTCAAGGATCCGTGAAGTTCCATCGGGTCCGATTGCCGCTTCCGCTGCGTTCAGGCATATGACTAGTCGAATGCTTCTGACCGATTCGGAAGTGGAATCGGAGGAGAAAGTGCGGTCTAAGAACCCGTCCAATGCTTGTTGGAACTTGGTCTGAACCGATGAAGAGAAAGGTACAGTGACCAATTTTGAGGTGCAAAACCCGGGGATGGCATCGAAAAACTTTTCCAGTGAATCGTCTTCATCCAGAGCAAGTAATAGCCGCTCCAAGACAAGGGCATCGATTTCCGATGACGGTTTCAGAGCAGTTTCTTCCACCGCCTTCGATGTACCTTGCAAGAATCCTTCGCTGTAACGGTGTATCATGAGACGATAGTGTTTTCTGGCATCGTCAAAAACGCCACGGAGGGGCTTTATGATAGAGAGAATTCGAATGACCAAGTACGCAACGAAGACATAAAGTCGGAAAAAGATGGCAGAAAATGGGGTGAAGAGGAGCTCCTCGGGATTGATAGTTGATGAGAGTGTAATAGTTGCATATATCGTGGTATAAAACACGAGCCATGAAACCACGGCTTTGAAGACGGTATGGTTGACGTTATGAAGATAAATGAGGCAACCAGCGAAGAAGAGGAAGAGGGAAAGATGTAGATAGAAGGCGGATCGGGCACCACCCCAGTTGACGTATCGCCCCCAAGGGTGGTGGGCAAAGACTGCACGGATGCGAGCTCGCTTGTCAGGAGGTTGCCATGGTTGCTGAGTGACGGTGATATATCGTTGTGCCCACTGCTGCAGTATCGTCGCTGACGTGGCCCCGGTAAGACTGATGACCAAGCTCAAGAACCAGAGTGAGTTGACCCAGATGACGTAACTTGGTGGAGAAAAAGGAGGCGGGTCAGCCAAAGAGGACGGGATTGATGCATTCAGACTGCCAAGTTGTAGATAAATGTTCTTTAGATAAAACGCAGATGTATCCTGCGAGTTAGGCTTTAGGTCTTGGAGCGAGATTGTAAGCAATGCGCCGACGGTGGCAGAGAATAAACCACTCTATTGTTCAGTTGACGTACATGCTCATAAGGGAGCAACTATGAGGACTCACAAAAACCAAGATGCCATCCATTTCTTTTTGACAGCGTTCATTCATGTTATTGTCGTCTTCTTGCGTAATCTTTGTGTACATGGAAAAGAGTGGCCATGAGCTATCACCATAGTCAACGTTTTCCTTGGTTTTCTGGGATGGTTGACTCGATGACGACGATGACGACGAGGACGATGAATGAGAGTGGTCGCTTTGATCATCTACTTTGGGTGAATCCGGCGAGGGCAAGGCCGAGAGCTAAGAAACGATACCTGTGATTCCCCCCCTCTCTACATCTGAAGGTCGGTGAGACATTGACAGGTTTGATGATCCAATGCGAGGCAGTCGTGAGGTGATGGCTTGACAATGCGCGTTCCCACGCGCCGACTACATGATTTGAAATGTCGACGGGAGAACACCGTCAACAATGCACAGTTGCGAAGGACGTCAAGCTCGAAGGCTTGGAGCAGAGATGAGTGCACGAAAACTGAGAGGAATCTCGCTCGCATCCACCTCTGTTACTGTTATAGTCCGACCATAGGTGGCAACCGCCTCCCACACTTGCCATATCCTCCCATGCATCGCCTCATCGTTGATCAATCTATTCTTCAACATCACCGCTAACCCCATCCTTCGACGCTTGGCAGTGGGAAGGAATGCCAGAAGAGAGCGTCAAGCACAAGTTGTTGCGCGTCGCGAGGAGGGTCTTAACACTCGATTCGCAATCGATCGAGAATCCGTACGTATCCACTTGAATGGGTGGCCAGTGACATATTACATAGTGACACAGCGTAGTAGGCTCCGCACTAGCCATCTTGCAAGACTATCATCCAGGTCTTACTCTCTCCCCACCCGATTCCCCACCCCGGCACCCAACAGGGTACGGGGTCTTGCTCCCAACCAGTCGGCTTCGCCAGCAGAAACGGGAACCCATGGCGTATTTCCTTTCCGTTTCTCTGATCTCCCCCTCGAGATTCTTCAACAAATCTTTTTGTGTTGCGCCGAACCGTCCGTCGAAGACTCCCCCGTTTCGCTCCATCACAAAGTTTCTCCCGAGTGGCTTCCGATCACACAGGTGTGCCGCTCATGGCGGGCAGTCGCTCACATCTGCCCACCCCTTTGGTCTATGATCACGCCAAATCTCAACATTTTTTGGGTCGACATCATGCAGCAGCGTTCCAAACCCCTCTTACTTGATGTCCACCTACGCGTCGGTAGGCGTGACATTGATGATCGTCAAGTGACCATGACGACCTACTCCGCCTTGATCATTCTTCAGAGACTCTCTCATCGCATGCGCTCCCTTCGTTTGGACGGCCCTCGTGAGCACGTTCACACAACGCTGTCTAACCTCCACACACCATCGCCACTTCAGTTCTTTTCTATCAATGTCCCGCTTTGGGACCTGGGGACGCCCTTCTCTATCCCTGAAAGCGTCTTCTCCTCACAGGCCCCCGTGCGTAGCCTCTCCTTCTCGGCAGAACGCACCTTCCACGCACCGTATTGGCTCGTTCGAGGGCTGACAAGCTTCAAACTTGGTGGCAAAGTGTTGTTTGCGGATCTCCTCGATGCGCTGCGCCAAATGCCCGTCCTCAAACACTTCACCCTAATCAGGTGCACGGCTGTCTGGAAAGAGGCCAACGTGTTTCCAGACGCGCCGATTCCAATGGACAGGTTGGAAGAGTTCATTGTGCGCACGGAATCCCCGCGGTACTTCGTGTTGCTCGCGATGCACCTTGCGATTCCAGAGGGCGCGCGGAAGAGACTTGCCGTATTCACGCTGGCAGCGCCCAGCCCTGGCGTCTGGGCACGCTGGCTCGAGGCGCTGCCTCCGTTGTACGCCGCCCACACCAGGGGAAGGCTGAAAAACATCCGTATATCCGGAGGGCCGACGCGTGGACGTTTCCTGGCTTGGACAGACGGGCTTCACGACGACATGGCACGTTTCTGCTTCGAGTTGGAATGGAATGGCAGCCCGCCTGCGCCGGATGGCTTGCGCGCCATCGAGCTGACGAGCCCTTTCTACCGTCTGCATCTTCTGTGCGACGATCTCGACGCGGCGTGCGTGCGGAGTGTCCTCGTGGAGGGTGACCCTGCGCACATCGATGTAGCCAAAGGATATTGGCACCAGCTCTTGGTGCGATTGCCAAGCGTAGAAGTGCTGTGGTTATATCCCGGCACGGCTGACGTACTCCCGTCTGCGTGCGCGTCTCGAGACACCGCTGAGCGTGTCCTTCGGTCTCTGAAGAGGGTATACGTTGTTGAAGGCAGGCTCTCAGCACAGAAGCTACCAAGACTAGAACCCACCACCGCTTCTGAACCCAACCTGAGTCGACCTCTCGATGCAGTGGAAAGGAATGTATCATCTAGGCAGCCACAGAGTTCGTTGGCGTCACCGCCTTCGAAAAGTCGCTTGATCTATTTAAAGGGAGAAGTCAGGAAGGAAGAGGAATCATGTGGCCTTGACATGACACCTGGATGATGGCACTTCTTGTCGCTGGCCCCACCCAAGCCATGGAAGTCCACCTGCGGAATTGCGAGGTGGAGGACGGCGCGCTTGCGCCGCTCTGTGCCCTGGCTGATGTAAGGACAAGTGGTAACTGGGTTCGCATGAACGCATAGCTTTGGGAGTGGTATGGTCTATGGCTAGATTGCTTGTGGTGAGAGTTCCTCTATTTTGGAACTGCCGAGCATGGGTCATTCGTCTTGACTTAGAATATGGTCCGGAGCATGTCGCGACGCATGGAAAATCATTGCACTCGTACCCGCGTTCGAATATCAGGGACAACCACGAAGCGTTCAATTTGTCAGCCGTTCCGCCATCGAAAGCTGGCCAGCTCTTTCCCACTATTCTTGACACCTCGCCTTGACATATACCCCGCATGCATATCCCACCTGAATCAATAGGGCCAAACCAGCCTTCGCAAGCAGAATTTATCCTTGTTTTCACCCCTCTCTTCCGGTGTACCTGTAGTTGGATGGCAAAGAGACAAGACAATAGACAACCAACTAGAAAGCGGGCTCGGGCTATTTTACAACATTCAAGAGTACACAAACGTCGGTAGCATGGGCGGAACCTGAGGCATCACTTTCGAATCCAATATATATCTACGCAGAAGGTATCGATATCAAGTGGCATCAAGTGTCAATGATACAACACTCTCGGAGAACTATGCAGTCGTATATCCTGCATCCGCAATCCACCAGGCAGTGGGATCGCAGGCCTCCTGTGAATAACATACGCAATCGTACGTGTCAGCTGTCTCAAATGCCGATACACGATGCATACTGTGTGGTCATTTTTCGACGTGATCGGAGAGCGTAACATGACTGCACTCAATGAGCTACAAATGCTTTCAAACCTCTCGATAACGTCTTCGATCCTAGGACGCCTTGCCGGATTCTCGTCCGTCATCGCACAAACTAGGTCTCCCATGAACTCGAAGCCATTATACTTCTACAATATCACATCAGACACGTACAAAGTGGGCAGAACGTTCGTCATACCTTCAAAAAGTTATCGCGAACGAAACTGCCAAGGTGGTAGATGTCGGTGCGAAATGGGTTGCACAACCCTCCGCGCTTATGTTCAGGAGGTGAGGTCATATCATCGCCACGTGGCTGTTCCTCCAACACGTTCCGCGAGGAATACTGATGAGACAAGCCAAAGTCGATGAAGTAATAGCGGGGTGGCCGCTCGGTTCGGCTGTATCGCTTGGCCCTCCAATCTCGTCGTACTGGATGATCCGGGTACATTCCAGACGGATCGAACATGATGTTATTCACTGTGCAGTCTCTGCAAAAGCTTTGAGTCTGGATTCGCTTCTGCAGAGACACCACCCACACTCACCCATTGGTAACATTTTGCTCGTGCATGAATTTGAGGCCCTGATCAGAATCCAAATCTGTGAGAGATCGCCAGTAAGTTATCCTTGATGACCAACCTCGCTGATCTGCATAAAGAAGGCTACGAATTCTCCATACGTTTGAAAAGGGGGATTGTCGAAAGGTCGAAGAAATGGGATCACCATGAATTTCCCGGCATCGGGATTGGCGTTGTGGGACAAGTCGACAAGATCGAGCAAGGGAATGCAATGATTCTTAGGGTCGTCCTTGAGCCCTGGTGAAGAGAAAAGTTGGGCGATTGGTAGTTCATTTGGGCGCTCTTGAGAGAAAACCTTTTGAAGCGTGACTTGTCGGCCGTCTTCTATGCGCACGGCATGCGCCATAGCTGGTAACTACGTGACGTTAGTTGCACCAAGTCGCAGACGAATATACCCACAGTGGTAGCCTGATTATGATCGGTGTTGAGAAAGAGCTTGTACCCGCGGCCGTGTAGATCATCATAATGATCCCGCCACCATAGCTCGCTATTGCATAAGCTGCCGACATTGGTTCCGGCGTATGTTTCTTCAAGCATCAGCGCAGACGTGAGGGTTGGTAGAGAGAGGGGATGCGGTCCAGCGAGGGTGGTGGGGGGTTTGGGTGGATGGGTGGGAAGGCATTTAAATGGGGAGAGGTAGGGCGGTTCCTGAAACCCCTGCGTCAAAGCTACAGGTAGTGCGTCGGGAAAACCAGTCACAAGCAAGTAACGTTTTGTCTTGTCGAAAAGTGGAGGACGAAATCAAAAAGACGCCGAAAGAGAGGGCGCAACCCGAAAAGGGAAAGGGGATCCGGGGACGGGCTGAGCGAGATGTTGAGATCGCCATCGGGGTAATTACGGATCGCCAGACCTTTCGAACGAGGGTGCCAGTTCGACTCTCAGAAAAAGGTGAATAGAACCGACTACCCACCTCCCACTCGTTGTGGACTACACCTTCGCGAGCGCTGTGGGCTGATGACCCCGCCATCAGCCCTCTCGGAGATTGTTCGCTCCCCTCCCCTTCAAGGTGCCAATTGAGGAGAGTGAATCAAAACGCCGCTCTGACGAATCCCGAATGACGAAAATCGCAACAATAATATATAAACACAACCGAGAAATCCACCCAGGACCTCCCCGGAAGGCCGATTCCAAACCACTTGTGACACTCGTGCAAGAGGGGAAGGACGCCCGGTCCCCTTGTCGCCCTGAGTGGCTTCTGGGTCGAACATGCTTATGACTGCATCATAATTGAAAACCTTCGATGCGATTTCCAAGTTGGACGTTGGTCGATGGCATGAACGTTGGCTTCTACACGCTGCCTACACCTGGCTAATGAGTTGTCGACAGCTGATGGGAAAGATCCACGGAGATGGAGAAGATCGGCAAGCGAGCGGAGTCACGTGCCCAGTGAGAAATAGTAGAATCATGATTGTTGGCATTTTCGGCGCCCGCCGCGATACCCTGTGTTTGGCCGTGCGTCCCTGGGTCGGATGCTAGACCATTAGAGGGAATCAAATCAAACAACACGCGCGCACTGGTTTGAACAATCAATCGTCGTATCGTGATCTCTCCCATCATGTCTCACGCCGACCCCGAAGCTACTATAAATTTGGGGGGTGTTTCTGCTCATGTGGAAGGAATACCCACAACCTATGGTATCCATCCTCCTGCACCTCATCATTTTTTTTTTTCTTATCGGCGGACAGGTGGCCATGGTTATCCCCCTCGGCCAGGTCAAAATGGTGCATCCCAAGGTGCATCTAGTTTTGTAGATGGCGCCGGACCTCTCTTCTCTATGTATGTCGAGATGACTACCGAACATGACAAGGAGATGGCAAACAGTTGGAAAGGGGACGCGGACGGCATCCTAGTTTTCGTGAGCCGAAACGTCCTTCTCTACTCTTTATATCCTTACACCTCATAGACTGGTTTGTTCTCTGCTGCAGTTGCAACATTGATCTCTGTATCCGTTCAGGATCTCCGGCCGAGCTCCCAGGACACCTCCGACTTTTACCTTGCAAACATCTACCAGCTCCTCGCCGATGCCAACGGATCTCACGTCCCCTTTCCTTCAACCCTCCGTGATCCATCAGTCCCCTTCGCTCCCCCAACATATGCCATCTGGGTCAACTTGTTCTGGTTCCTCAGTTTGGTCATCAGTCTCACCTGTGCTCTGTTGGCCACAATGCTACAGCAATGGGCCCGTCGTTATATCAAGATCACTCAACCGCGGTACAGTTCAGACAAGCGAGCGCGGATTCGAGCCTTCTTTTCAGAGGGCGTCGCCAAGCTGCACCTTCCCTTGGTCGTTGAAGCTCTTCCCGCCCTCCTCCACCTTTCCCTTTTCCTCTTTTTTTCTGGCCTTCTCGTCTTCCTATTCAATATACATCACACGGTGTTCACCGCTGTGGCCTGTTGGATCGCGCTTTGCGTCGCCATGTATGCATGCATCACATTCATGCCAATACTACGGCGTGACAGCCCCTATCACGCACCTCTTTCTACCGTGGTCTGGTACCTCGTTTCTGGTATCCTATTTTTGCTCTCCCATGCTCTTCACCACTTTCCTGTCTCCAGCTATCCACCGTGGGGCCGCTTTGGCGGATGGAGGGATCAATTCGGAGCATGGTTTCAACAAGGCCCAGAAAAGATTGCCGAAGAGCATGCACGGAAGCCACCATCGGGGATTGATGGTCGTCTGTTGTCATTGACGTTTGATTCGTTGGACGAAGACGTCGAACTGGAGCGGTTTTTTTTCGTTTATTCCCAGCTTCTGTGGTTCCGAACTGGTCACGGATCCACGAGGTACTTTCATCACGCCAAACGAGGGCAAGCTGCTGTGGGCTCTCATTGGTTTCATGGACCGTACATTGGCATCTCCACTCATCCCGAATAGCGTCAAGGAAAGGCGGACGGCCATCTGCGTGAAGGCGATGGATGCAGCCTCCCTCCCTTTACACGCGACGATCTTCGATCGTATATTTTCTGAAGAATGGAATGGATTTTTGAGTTCTGTCGAGCTTGGGCTATTTCTGAGAAGAAAAGTCGATCACAATGAACCGGGCGCTGCTTCCTACTCGCAGTGCGCAATTTCCATCATGATCTCAAGAGATCAGGAACGCAAAGATCGTTGGTTCGAACTCGCTTCTGGACATCTGGGCGTCTCGGCGCTTGACCTTCGACACTATTTGGCACACGGTGATAGCGTGTTACTTGCCAATTGCATCCACATCACGCGGTACATCATTAGCATCTATTCCGAGCAAGGTTGGAGACACAGTGCTGGGTCCAAGTCGAAAACGCTTGAATCGGTCACTAAATTTGACATACTGTTCACTCTGCCTGAGCTGCAGCACAAATTCTGCCATCTCTGGAACGACACCGTCAGCAGGATACAGGGTCCGGGCCCTGTAGACCATAACACTCAAATAATCTGTATCCTTGCCCTCAAACATCTCCGTATGGCTTACATCAGTCTACACCAAGGCACCAATGCCGCACCCACGCTGTTCTCAGCTAATACTGATATCGACGACTCTATCCTGGACGAACCGCCTTCATATCCCTTGTGCAATGTTGAGGACCATCACCGCGCTCCTTCTGCGCATTCGACACCTGGCACCCTCCAGGTTCCAGCCTCAGCAACGGAGGGCGCAGCCGCCGTGCCTCGGGCCATTTCTTCCGCCCCTCTCCCCAACGTGGCCCTGACTCCTGATCCCTCTTCTACCGGACCTGATGCTCCGCCGCGGTCGTCGTTGGACGACGTGCCCGCCGAGCCCGTCCCAAACGTCGCGCCTTCTGATTCCGCTTCCCCTCGAGGCCAGCGCACCACCGCTTCGACCGACTCGATACAACACGCGGTCCTCCACGGGGTTGTCACGGGCGCGGCGGAAAGCATCGCCGGCTCCTCTGCCCTCTCCGCGACCGGCACGCCGTCTCCTTCAGCGGCACGCGACGCTCCGCCTCCCCCCCCATCTCGAACCGTCACCCTCGCCGGCACCCCCCCTCCGAGTCCGCAATCAGGCTTTCCTACCTCGCCCTCGCCCTCGCCCTCGCCCTCGCCGTCCTCGCCTTCGGCACCCACGTCGTCCCTCGTCGCTCCGCCGGCGACTTTTGTTTCGAACCCCCGAACGATATCATCAGACTGTACGGCATCGGACGAACGCGACGTTCCTCACGACGACCCGGACCTCGTTCGCACCAATGAAGGGGCGTCACCGCCATCATCGCCTGACGTGGCTCGGGGCACCCACCGCATCTCCGGTCCCTGATTATGCTGGGCGACTGCTCCCAGACGGGCTGGTTCGATTGGGAACATGCAACGACAGACTCTCTCCTCTACGTTCTGCGAATTTCGCCACCATAGCTTCTTGACTGCGTGATGTCGTGATGGCCGTTGCAGCGAATGGCAGAACTCCATAAATATCATAAGGAGTTCGCGCGCGATGAGGTCGTCTTGCGCATTACTACGCTTCGGTCATGTGAATTACTGGTTGATAGTGAATGTAAACCCGTGTCTATTCAATTTCAGTATTCAACCGCGTTGTGATAACCTAACCTTTCGAAACTGTTGTGTATAGCGGTTCTTTGACCCGGAAAGGTCTCAGTAGCTACGCGACGGCATTTTAGGCGTCCCGGGCCATTCGTCCAGGCTCCATTCGCGACAGCACGCACATGCTTTACAATCCAAAGGACCAAAGCTAGATGTGAGAATATGGTTCGAAATAGAGAATAAGATCGATCATGAGTCTGTCTACCTCGACGTTGGAGGGTATAGACAATGAGGCAGTGGGGATGGGGAGTTGGTGATCAGTGGAGTTGACACTCCTCTCCTGGGTGATGGGTGACACGGCGTTCAATAATGACAATAGTATGACGATAAATTCAAAGCGCTTCGAAACCCTAAAACTCCGAAGATCACGACGCAAAACTTTGATCAGAGGAACGAGAAGGCATAGAAGAGAATATCCGACTATCGTGATAAGCATGGACTGTGTAAAATAGGAACTGCTTCCTTCGACACGCATTCTTACGGTATATGTGTGGCGAGTGAGTATGCTCCTCCAATGGATCAAAGGAACTACGGGGTATATTATGACATTGGAAGCTAGGAAAAGCTGATGGGAAGTCGGCGCTGACGGTGCTTCCACGTCCCTCCCTTGCGCAACCTAGGGGGCGAATTCACTCTACATTATTGTGAGTCAGGTTCCGTGGTCGCTAATCGCTATAGATGCGTTTCGGCTAGGAGGGGGGGGGGGTTTGTGGAGTAGGGAAAAGCGGTGAAGCATCTGAAGGATAAGCACCCAATAAGAGTTGAATGGAGTCGCCATTGGGAAAGGGGGGGGCAGAGCTAATGGTAAGGGAGGATAGCGATGTGAGCCGGGAGGCATTGGCGGGATTGCAGGGGGCAAGCCAGGGATAGCCGCGATGTCGGGTGTAGGAGGCGCGTTCGCTGCCTCGGGTGGTGGCTCGTCTAGTTGCAATCCTGCGACAGGTTTGGAAGGAGCGTGTTTAAGATCTTTGCAGGTGGGGTATAACTGTGCGTGATCGTCGGTAGATGGTTTCTCAGATGTGTTGGTGCCAGCATGCAACGAGAGGTATGGCTTGCGAAGATGCTTGAGTGCCTCGGCGGACATGTATATGTTGTGAGGGTGTGAGTTCGTCTGCGTGATCTCTTCAAGCTGATTCTACAAGCTACAGAACTCGTGCTGAAGTTCTGGCGAGGCTTTTCGGGCATCGAACTTGCAAACTGATTCTAGGGTCTTCGACGACGCGTTAAACAGATTCTTTCTGTGATGTTCCGCTGATCCAAAGAATGTTTAAATGATCTGCCGAATGATGAAAATACCATTAGCGAACAGCACACTGTCCTCCTGAGGGAGATAGCTCTTGAGGAATGATTTTGAGACATTCAATTGGCCACTCGCGAGCTGAAACCAGGATTCATCGCGTTCTCGCACGCTCGCCGTGGTGACAGCAGCCACAGATTTGGCGTAGAAAGCGGTGACATTGTGGGTGATGGTCAGAATTTGTACGTAAAGCGCAAATTCGATGCAAGATCCACCAAGGTCCAAGAAGGGATGTCGCTTCGACGGCTCTAGTGCAGATGATCATCCGACGTCGCTTCACAATCTCGGAAACGAGGTTAGATGACAAGGTACGGTCCATCAACCCAATCAACGCGTTTGATAGCGGCTTCTCGATGAAATCTTGCTGGGAGTTTGGTACGGCCTTCGAGCCACAGAGACCAGGAACGCCTTCAAAGAATTGCTCGAGTTCCCTATCTTCATCCAAAGGCTTGAAAGTCCACAACAGCGAACTATAGTCAATATCATTTCTCTGCAGTCTCGCGCATGCTCTGCGAAAAGAAGTTCTCGGGTTGGCTCGTCCTTGCACCTTGATCGCGATACCTCCAAAAGATGGGGAGATTGAGGTTGGGATACCTTTCGAGAAATCGGAAGAAGCCATATCGTAGACCCGTGAGACAAAAAGAGGCCGTCGCAGAAAGCGGTGCAGAGTAGGGGCTGTTCTTGTGAAAGATCGGCAAGGTGATGTATCCGTACACAACGACGCATAGCCCAATCCATGCCATCACCACTGTAAGGTGGATGCCAAACAAGAACACCCCAAGGCCGGCGAAAAAGAGGAACAGGGATATGTGGAGTAACACTGAGAGCGCTTCGACCGTCCACGGAACGTGCAAGTTGTCGACACCGTCCGCATGAGACGCACGAATACGTGCTCGCTTGTAGGGGCTTAACCGTGGGTAGGCGACCCGCAGATAGCGACGCGCCCACTGTTGTAGGAATGTCGCCAATAGGGGACAGGTAAGGCTGATGACGAGGCTCAAGAGCCAGAGCCCGTTATACCAAACGGCCGATGTAGGCGCAGAAAATGGTGCGGAGGGTTCGTTCAGGTTGGTGGGAATGGAAACTGGCGATTGGGAGAGTTGCTGATAGATATGTGCAAGATAAAACGCTGAGTTGTCCTGTGAGCTTGGTCGAATGTCCTGAGTCGAGCAAAGCCGCGACGGCAGCGGAAAACAGAACAGTGTACGGTTTCTACGCTACTATGGGCAAAAGCACGGGAGGTGGGGCGAATACCCACAAATATAAGCATTCCGTCAGCATCTCCTTTCCAACTTTCCACCATTTTCGTATCTTCCTCCAAAGTCCCATCGGGATACATAGAGAACAGAAGCCCAGAACTGTCGGAGAAGTTGGACTCCCCAGGCAGGGCTTGATCTTGCTGAGCCTGATCTTACTCGACGGGATCCATGTCTGCGGGTCCGGAGGGCGAGGATCGATATCTATAGAGGGTGTTGACGGTATGAGAATGCGAGTTAAAATGAAGAAGCAGACTCGTACCTATATGGTGATCCTGTGGTGCTGCAGCGTCAATACCGGACATTGGAGGGGATGGAAAGAAAAGAAGAGTAGCGAGGATATTTCAATTGACGCCGAAATGACGTAGTGGCGATGCGACGAAAGGCAATGCTATCCTACTCCCCGTCGCACCGTCACAGAGACTCCCAAATCAAACCAGGGTACTGTTGAAGCCTGTAAGGAGCGTGACTATGTACAGTATTAGTTTTAAAGAGAACGATAGACGAGTGTGGTACAGTGATTCGAATTATTTACACGTACGGTTCGGGTTTGTCCGTTCACACGCCACCTAGTGGCTGCACGCCACGGCATTGCTTGTTGTTCAGCTGTTCACTTTGTCTTATCAGCCACTGCCTCCACCACTCGTGGAGCATCCACACAAATTCTCGTCTTCCATCGAGCTGATGAGCCCTTTCTACCGTTTGCATCTTCTGTGCGACGATCTTGACGCGGCGTGCGTGCGGAGTGTCCTCGTGGAGGGTGACCCTACGCACATCGATGTAGCTGATGGATATTAGCACCAGCTCTTGGTGCGATTGCCAAGCGTAGAAGTGCTGTGGTTATATCCCGGCACGGCTGACGTACTCCCGTCTGCGTGCGCGCCTCGAGACACCGCTGAGCGTGTCCTTCGATCTCTGGAGAGGGTATACGTTGTTGAAGGCAGGCTCTCAGCACAGGACTAGGACCCACTACCGCTTCCGAACCCAACCTGACTCGACCTATCGATGCAGGGGAAAGGAATGTATCATCTAGGCCGCCACAGGGTTCGTTGGCGTCACCGCCTTCGAAAGGTCGCTTGATCGATTTAAAGGGAGAAGTCAGGAAGGGAGAGGAATCATGTGGCCTTGACATGACACCTGGATTGATGGCACTTCTTATCGCCGGCCCCACTCAAGCCATGGAAGTCCACCTGCGGAATTGCGAGGCGGAGGACGGCGCGCTTGCTCCGCTCTGTGCCCTGGCTGATGTACGAACAAGTGGTAACTGGGTTCGCATGAACGCATAGCTTTGGGAGTGGTATGGTCTATGACTAAATTGCTTGTGGTGAGAGTTCCTCTATTTTGGAACTGCCGAGCATGGGTCATTCGTCTTGACTTAGAATATGGTCCGGAGCATGTCGCGACGCATGGAAAATCATTGCGCTCGTACCCGCGTTCGAATGTCAGGGACAACCACGAGGCGTTCAATTTGTCAGCCGTTCCGCCATCGAAAGACGGCCAGCTCTTTCCCACTATTCTTGACACCTCGCCTTGACATATATCCCGCGTGCATATCCCACCTGAATCAATAGGGCCAAATCAGCTTTCGCAAGTAGAATTTATCCTTGTTTTCACCCCTCTCTTCCGGTGTACCTGCAGTTGGACGGCAAAGACACAAGACAATAGACAATTAGAAAGCGGGCTCGGACTGTTCTACAACATCCAAGAGTACACAAACGTCGGTAGCATGGGCGGAACCTGAAGCATCACTTTCGAACCCAATATATTATCTACGTAGAAGGTATCGATATCAAGTTGCATCGAGTGTCAATGATACAACACTCTCGGAGAACTATGCAGTCGTATATCCTGCATCCGCAATCCACCAGGCAGTGGGATCGCAGGCCTCCTGTGAATAACATACGCAATCGTACGTGTCAGCTGTCTCAAATGCCGATACACGATGCATACTGTGTGGTCGTTTTTCGACGTGATCGGAGAGCGTAACATGACTGCACTCAATGAGCTGCAAATGCTTTCAAACCTCTCGATAACGTCTTCGATCCTAGGACGCCTTGCCGGATTCTCGTCCGTCATCGCACAAACTAGGCCTCCCATGAATTCGAAGCCATTATACTTCTATAATATCACATCAGACACGTACAAAGCGGGCAGAACGTTCGTCATACCTTCAAAAAGCTATCGCGAACAAAACTGCCAAGGTGGTAGATGTCGGTGCGAAATGGGTTGCACAGCCCTCCGCGCTTATGTTCAGGAGGTGAGGACATATCATCGCCACGTGGCTGTTCCTCCAACACGTTCCGCGAGGAATACTGATGAAACAAGCCAAAGTCGACGAAGTAATAGCGGGGTGGCCGCTCGGTTCGGCTGTATCGCTTGGCTCTCCAATCTCGTCGCACTGGATGATCCGGGTACATTCCAGACGGATCGAACATGATGTTATTCACTGTGCAGTCACTACAAAAGCTTTGAGTCTGGATTCGCTTCTGCATCTCAGACACCACACTCACCCATGGGCAACATTTTGCTCATGCATGAATTTGAGGCCCTGATCAGAATCCGAATCTGTGAGAGATCGCCAGTAAGTTATCCTTGATGACCAACCTCGCTGATCTGCATAAAGAAGGCTACGAATTCTCCATATGTTTGAAAAGGGGGATTGTCGAAAGGTCGAAGAAAAGGGATCACCATGAATTTCCCGGCATCGAGATTGGCGTTGTGGGACAAGTCGACAAGATCGAGCAAGGGAATGCAATGATTCTTAGGGTCGTCCTTGAGCCCCGGTGAAGAGAACAGTTGGGCGATTGGTAGTTCATTTGGGCGCTCTTGAGAGAAAACCTTTTTGAGCATGACTTGTCGGCCGTCTTCTATGCGCACGGCATGGGACATAGCTGGCAACTACGTGACGTTATTGGTGCCATGCCAGAAGAAGCAAACAGAGAATACCCACAGTGGTAGCCTGATCATCGTCGGTGTTGAGAAAGTCTTCATCTGAACTCTTCCGGGAAGATAGCCGCCAGTGGCGACGATACCAAGGCCCGAGCTTGTACCCGCGGGCGTGTAGATCGTCATAATGATCCCGCCACCATAGCTCGCTATTGCATAAGCTGCCGACATCGGTTCCGGCGTATGTTTCTTCAATCATCAGCGCAGACATGAAGGTTGGTAGAGGGGAGTAAAGGGACAAAGGGATTGGGGTGGATGGGAATGCATTTATAAATGGACCACTCATTCGGCGGAAACTTGTCGACGGTCGATGGTCGACGACTTTTCGCAGCGTGGTCGGCGACCGATCAATTGGCTCGTCGGCGCCGCCAATTGGTCGGTCTTTGAAATATATTTCAATACATTCATCCATTTCTGTGTATTCGTGTGGTGAAATGATCATGTGATTACACAATCGGGGACTCTTCGCCCTCTATTCAGGTCTGGGTGGGTGACTAAAACCCCTGCGTCAAGGCTACCGGTAGGGCGTCGGGGAAGCTCTTTCTCTCTCCTGAGTGGCTTCTGGGTGGAACTGTTGGAGCTATAGAAATGTAGCTCAGTCTTGTGTGTAAATTATCTAACCTATAGAAATGTAGCTATGTACAGTATTAGCTTTTAAGGAATGTGAAGAATGTGTACTACTGACCTCAGTCTTGAAAACGAGCGATAACTATTCGCACGTACGGTCCGGGTTGTCCGTTCGCGCGGCACTAAGCGGCTGCACTTCCAACACGAACATGCTTATGACTACATCAGAATTGAAGACCTTCGATGCGATTTCCAAGTTGGACGTTGGTCGATGGCATGAACGTTGGCTTCTACACGCTGCCTACACCTGGCTAATGAGGCGGGTTGTCGACAGCTGATGGGAAAGATCCACAAGCAATATGGAGAAGATCGGCGAGCGGGGACAGGCGCAATGATTCAGCATGATAATTAACGTCACGATTCCCTTGTATCCAACACGACTCTTGACACATCCATCGTCATCGTCGTTCCATCGTGGAGACTCTCACCATCGTTCATCTAAGTTTCAGAATTTTCATGCCTGTACGCAATTACGCATGGCCTTGTCGATCTATGGATGGACAATCGCTCGCCATCATGATGATCCTCCCGTCTGGACACTGCCTCAAAGGCCCTCAATGACCCTTTGACTACGCTTCATCCATCTATGTCATATGTTTGGCTCCGATGGCTAACCGATCGTTCTGAGTATATGGTGACCTCTCGGCATATACCATACCCGAAAGGGCTTCGCCTGGTGACTCCAGAGAATCTGTTGTTTATGAGCTGTTGACAGTATTTGGCATCCTCGGCGGGCCCCGTGGGTCGGATGCTATACCAACCATGAGAGGGAATCAAAATCAAATCAAACAACACGCGTTTGAACAATCAATCGTATCGTCGTATCGTGATCTCTCTTATCATGTCTCACGCCGACCCCAAAGTACTATAAATTTGGGGGGTGTTTCTGCTCATGTGGAAGGAATACCCGCAACCTATGGTATCCATGCTCCTGCATTTCATCTTTTTTTTTTTCTTATCAGTGGACAGGTGGCCACGGTTATCCCCCTCGGCCAGGTCAAATGATGCATCCCAAGGTGCATCTAGTTTTGTAGATGGCGCCGGTCCTCTCTTCTCTATGTATGTGGAGATGACTACCGAACAAGACAAGGAGATGGAAAACAGTTGGAAAGGGGACGCGGACGGCATCCTAGTTTTCGTGAGCCGAAATGTCCTTCTCTACTCTTTATATCCTTACACCTCATAGACTGGTTTGTTCTTTGCTGCAGTTGCAACATTGATCTCTGTATCCGCTCAGCCTCGCCTTCGGCACCCACGTCGTCCCTCGTCGCTCCGCCGGCGACTTTTATTTCGAACCCCCGAACGATATCATCAGACTGTACGGCATCGGACGAACGCGACGTTCCTCACGATGACCCGGACCTCGTTCGCACCAATGAAGGGGCGTCACCGCCATCATCGCCTGACCGTGGCTCGGGGCACCCACCGCATCTCCGGTCCCTGATTATGCTGGGCGACTGCTCCCAGACGGCTGGTTGGATTGGGAACTGCAACGACAGACTCTCTCCTCGACGTTCTGCGAATTTTGCAGAACTCCATAAATATTACATCGAGTTCGCACGCGATGAGGCCGTCTTGCGCATCACTACGCTTCGGTCATGTAAATTACTGGTTGATATTGAATGTAAACCCGTGCTTACTCAATTTCAGTATTCGCCCGCGGTATCTGATGTCGGGATCTGATGTGTATAGTGGTTCTTTGACCCGGAAAGGTCTCAGTAGTTCAAAAGTAGAACGAAATGTTTCTCTGAAGGGCTTCTAATATCAACGCGACGGCATGTTCAAAAGTTAGGCGTCCCGGGCCATTCATCCAGGCTCCATTAGACTTTCGTTACGAGCAACCTCATACGAATGGACGGCTCCCGTTCCTGGGACGCCATGTGGCACCGTTAGTTGCCTTTGAGACCACGTCCTTCCGGTCGAAACCACTGGTTCCGACAGGAAGGACAATCGATTCTCTTTTAAGACAACGGGATTTGTCTGTGGCACTTGTTTATTCACCGGAATGGACTTTATTACCGGGAAACTTGCCACTTGTCAAGGACGTATTTATACAGGCGACTCCCAGCGGTGGGAAGACGAAAGGCGCTCCTCATAACCCAGCCTGCAGCGTTGCAGTCGGTTCCTCGGGAACCGCGCCCACCCGGATGTCATCTCCATATGACTCCATCCAGAAGTAGGTAGGTAAGGCATGTCCTTTTCTTTGGCGTTGTTGGGGTCGCTTGGTCGAGCGTCACGACAGCACGCACATGCTTTACAATAGTGACAAAATCACCAAAGGACCAAAGCTAGATGTGAGAATTTGGTTTGAAATGTCGATCATGAGTCTGTCTACCTCGACGTTGGAGGGTATATCGGAAGACAATGAGGCAGTGGGCATGGGGAGTGGGTAATCAGGTGGAGTTGACACTCCTGGGTGACACGCTCGATCAAGGGGAATGACTATACTACGACGCTAACTTCAACGCGCTTCGAAACCCTAAAACTCCGAAGATCACAACGCAAAACTTCGATCGGAGGAACGAGAAGGCATAGAAGAGAATATCCGACTATTGTGATAAGCATGGAATAGGAATTGGTTCCTTCGACACGCATTCTTACGGTATATGTGTGGCGAGTGAGTATGTTCCTCCAATGGATCAAAGGAACTACGGGGTATATTATGACACTGCAAGCTGGGAAAAGCTGATGGGAAGTCGGCGCCGACGGTGCTTCCATGTCCCTCCCTTGCGCAACCTAGGGGGCGAAGTCACTCTACATTATTGTGAGTCAGGTTCAGTAGTCGCTATGGATGCGTTTCGGCTAGGAAGGGACGGAATTTGTGGTGTAGGAAAAGGTGGTGAAGCCTCTGGAGGATGAGCACCCAAATAAGAGTTGAATGGAGTCGCCATTGGGAAAGGGGGGGGGAGAGCTAATGGTAAGGGAGGATAGCGATGTGAGCCAGGAGGCATTGGCGGGATTGCAGGGGGCAAGCCAGGGATAGCCGCGATGTCGGGTGTAGGAGGCGCGTTTGCTGCCTCGGGTGGTGGTGGCTCGTCTAGTTGCAATCCTGCGACAGGTTTGGAAGGAGCGTGTTTAAGATCTTTGCAGGTGGGGTATAACTGGGCGGGATCGTCGGTAGATGGTTTATCAGATGTGTTGGTGCCAGCATGTAACGAGAGGTATGGCTTGCGAAGATGCTTGAGTGCCTCGGCGGACATGTATATGTTGTGAGGGTGTGAGTTCGTCTGCGTGATCTCTACAAGCTGATTCCACAAGCTACAGAACTCGTGCTGAAGTTCTGGCGAGGTTTTTTCGGGCATCGAACTTGCAAACTGATTCTAGGGTCTTCGACGACGCGTTAAAAAGATTCCTTCTGTGATGTTCCGCTGATCCAGAGAATGTTTGAATGATCTGCCGAATGATGAATATAGCATTAGCGAGCAGCACACTGTCCTCCTGAGGGAGATAGCTCTTGAGGAATGATTTTGAGACATTCAATTGGCCACTTGCGAGCTGAAACCAGGATTCATCGCGTTCTCGCACGCTCGCCGTGGTGACAGCGGCCACACATTTGGCGTAGAAAGCCGTGACTTTGTGGGTGATGGTCAGATTTTGTACGTAATGCGCAAATTCGATGCATCCCCAGAAATTTTTGCCAATCACCGAGGAGAACCCGATGCAAGATCCACCAAGGTCCAAGAAGGGATGTCGCCTCGACGGCTTTAGTGCAGATGATCATCCGACGTCGCTTCACAGTCTCGGAAACCAAGTTAGATGACAAGGTACGGTCCATCAACCCAATCAACGCTTTTGATAGCGGCTTCTCGTTCTGTCTGATGAAATCTTGCTGGACGTTTGGTACGTCCTTCGAGTCACAGAGGCCAGGAACGCCTTCAAAGAATTGCTCGAGTTCCCTATCTTCATCCAAAGACTTGAACGCCCACAACAGCGAACGATAGTCAATATCAGGGCCTAGCTGGAGAGCGAATTTCTCTGCAGTCTCGCGCATGCTGTGCGAAAAGAAGTTCTTGGATTGGCTCGTCCTTGCACCTTGATCGCGATACCTCCAAAAGATGGGGAGATTGAGGTTGGGATACCTTTCAAGAAGTCGGAAGAAGCCATATCGTAAGCCCGTGAGACAAAAGGAGGCCGTCGCAGAAAGCGGTGCAGAGTAGGGGCTGTTCTTGTGAAAGATCGGCAAGAAGGTGATGTATCCGTACACAACGACGCATAGCCCGATCCATGCCATCACCACTTTGAAGAGAGTAAGGTGGATGCCAAACAAGAACACCCCAAGGCCGGCGAAAAAGAGGAACAGGGATATGTGGAGTAACGCTGGGAGCGCTTCGACCGTCCACGGAACGTGCAATTTGTCGACACCGTCCGCATAAAACGCACGAATACGTGCTCGCTTGTAGGGGCTTAACCGTGGGTAGGCGACCCGCAGATAGCGACGCGCCCACTGTTGTAGCAATGTCGCCAATAGGGCACAGGTAAGGCTGATGACGAGGCTCAAGAGCCAGAGCCCGTTATACCAAACGGCCGATGTAGGCGCGGAAAATGGTGCGGAGGGATCGTTCAGGGTGGCGGGGATGGAAACCGGCGATTGGGAGAGTTGCTGATAGATATGTGCAAGATAAAAAGCTGAGTTGTCCTGTGAGCTTGGCCGAATGTCCGGAATAGATACTGCGAGCAAAGCCGCGACGGCAGCGGAAAAACAGACCAGTCTACGGTTTCTCCGTTACTATGGGCAAAAGCACGGGAGGTGGGGCGAATACCCACAAAGATGAGCATTCCGTCAGCATCTCCTTTCCAACTTTCCACCATTTTCGTATCTTCCTCCAGAGTCATATCAAGATACATAGAGAACAGAGGCCCAGAACCATCGGAGAAGTTGGACTCCCCCAGCAGGGCTTGATCTTGCTGCACCCGATCTTGCTCGTCGGGATCCATGTCTGCGGGGTCGGGAGGGCGAGGATTGATATCTATAGAGGGTGTTGAGAGTATGAGAATAATGAAGAAGCAGACTCGCACCTATATGGTGATCCTGCGGTGCTGCAGCATCAATACCGGTACTGGTATTATTAAGAGGTTGAGACATTGTAGGGGAGGGAGGAAGGAGGGGAGAAGAGC
>JAGFNK010000625.1:0-29229 GCA_025769875.1 Russula earlei | reverse complement strand
TGTTCAGTGGTAACTTCATCGTTGTCGTCTTTGTACAGTATAACCAAGTGTCAGAAAGATTCCATGGTTGATAATAGGTGCACCCGCAAATCTTCCTCAGTAACAGTGATCTTGGGTGTCGTAGCTGAGGTTTTCAAATAGGAGCGGGATTAGAGTTTCTTCTTCATCAGTGATGTCTCTCCTAGTGCTCAATAGATCTAGACAATGGTTATAGTCCAATGGCCGTTATTCTAAGGATATGCAATGGTGTAGGCTGGTTTCAGTCGAATGGTGTCGGGTCTTCCTTGGTGCTTTCTTAAGTGGATTCAGGAGTATTCTTCAGTGATGCTACTTTGGGTCAAGACTACTCAGGTTTTCCACAAGTATCCTTCGAATTCTGCTGGTGAGATGGCAAAGTCATTTATCTCTCTGGTGGGATGTTGATACACTACAAAGTGTGTCATTCTAAGATGCCAAGCCTCCGTACAATAGTTCTTGAATTCAAGTAGTTCCCTCTTTGAACGTGTAGGTAGGTTTAGGGCTAAGAAAGATTGTTCTGGTAGGTAGGAGTGAAGTTCAGTATTTCTAATGTCGATACTATCAGGTGATTCAACAAATGGTGATGCAAAGGGTTGAGAAGGTAGGATAGGTGTAGGAATACGAGTGGTAAACAGGGGTACATAGGCGTCAGGGGGAGTGGGAGGTAATGGTCTTTCAACAAGGAATCCTCTTGCGTTGGGAACTGTTTCTCTAGAGGGAGCTCTCTGAGGCGTCGCATGTCTTCTGTGTCGAGGAGCCAGAATTACTGAACTGGGAGGTGGTAATCACCTGTTGTCCACAAGGTAATTCCATCAGGAGTAGGAGGTGTATCTGGTCGAAAGTTGCATGTGCAATACTCTGTTCTACAGTTACACCTTGCTGTCCATGGATTTGACTTGATATCTTCTGTGCTGGCAGACCAACGTTCTTGGCTAGTTGGGACGGTGGTTTGAATTGGTGTGAGGGGTTGAGGGGCAAGACTTGAGGCTTCTAGGATTGCTAGGACAGAATAGTACGCAGAGGGACCAGTATATGAGCCGTCTGGGCTGGTAATTGCCCAAGGTTGATTGTAGTCGGTGTCGTATAACCAAGAGTTAGTTTCCCAATCAAAGGTGTTGTGTATTCCTGGTACAACAGCAAGTTGGACATAAGATTGGTTTTCTCTTTGTATTCTGTTGAGGTGTAGGTGGTAGAACTGGACGATGAGATGATAGTAGCTGATGTATGTCCAAGCCAGGTAAAACAGGCGATACCCTGTCCTTAAAGAATTAATGATGTGATGGTGACGTGGCTGGATGATTCTGGTCCAAAGGTTGAATTCACTGGAGCGCAGGGATTGATAATCAACTGGTTGTCCTTGGATGTTCTTTGCTTCAGCAAGTTGCCAGTATAATAGTTGTTGCCATGCTGGTGGCAGGAGTCAACTAAGGGTTTCAAGATATAATGCATGTTTGTTGTGGCTTAGGAGTTGTCCAAATGGTAAGACTTCAAGGAACTCTTTGACAATGAGATGAGGAAAGTCTTCGTGGGGTGGTTCTATTCCTGGTATGTCATGTAGGTTGGTTAAGGTGGTGACAGGGAATGCAGTGGAGGCCCAAGTTCGATAATGATTTAGGCTCAAGACGTGTCTAGTGATAGTGTCTTCTTCTTCATCTTCTTCTAAGGCATATTCTCAAGGCACTTTAGTCAAGACAAAGAAGAAAGTTTTATTCGATCTTTATTGAAGCGTTACAAGGATGGTTCTTACTTTTTAAGAACCGTGCGCAAGATCTATGGTTTCGAGACAGTACCTCTTAATTATTTCGAGAGGGTTAGGGGGAATACGAGGCGTAAAGCAGAAGCGAAGTAATTGGGGGTTGAATCGTATGGTGTCGACTGTATAAGTCGAGTAGTGACGTAGAGATATGTGGTTACTGTTCTCCTCAAAATGTAAGTAACCGTAAGCAAAGGTGAGGTGTCCATCCAAGAAGTCGTGTACAATAGATAAGCAAAACGAGCCCTCATAAGCAGGGCAGTAAATAGCAGGCAAGGTAAGTAGTTTCCTAAACAAAGAAGTATTGAAGATGTATGCGATGCATCCGAGGGGAAAGTCAGCGTCCAGGGTGTATATCCCAACGTTAGAACAAATGCCGAAGGGGGTGAGGTTATATTCGGCGGCAAGGGCAACATTGGAGGGTTCCACAGCAAAAGTGTGGACAATGCATGCACAAAACGCGGTTGTGAAGGTGTCGGTGAAGGTGTGATGAGTTAGCTGATCAGTGGTAGGGATGCATGACAGGTAATCTTAGTGGTTTAAGTCGTGGAGGGGATGCCACTGCTTGCGGGAGCGGTTAGTACTGGGAAGGACGAAGTACTGGTGAGGATGGAACCAAAATGCTGTGCAAGGGGGACAATCAAGGAAGCCTTCAGGCAAGGGAGGATGGTCTGCTTGCTGCTGCTCGTTCTGTGCTGGAGGGGGAGTGCCGATGGGGACAAAGTCACCTGGAATAGGCTGGGCAGTGGTAGGGGACGATGGGGGAGCCGTTGGGGAGTACAAGATGCTGAGGGGGGAAGATGCGTCGACTGGATTGAGATCTTCAGTGAGAAGACAAAGGGCAGTGCGTGGAGTGGGCTGGAGAGGAGAAGGGAGATGCAGGGAGGTATTGACAAGAGTGGGGGAGTTGGGAGTAGACACGTGAGCATTGGCTGGTCAATACAAGAATGATGAGAGACTGTCCAGATGTCAAGACACGTACTGCTGATCACTAAGGACTCAGGAGTAGGTGGGCAAGGGTCGGAACAGATGGTATGCGGCGAGGGTGGCATTGAACAGGAGGACGAGCCAAATGACAAGGAGGTACCAGATGGGGACTGGTAGGTGTTGCAAGAGGCAAAGGCGAGGACTAGAGGCCAGTGCAGCAAAGGGGCTTTAAACAAGGCGGTCGTTGAAGAGTACCTTGGAGGTGAGGGGAATCCTTAAAATGAGTGGTTGCAGGGGAGTACCCAGGAGGATGAGAGTATCACAAATGGACAGTCTGACAACTGCCATGCTTCATTGGGGCTTATATACAGTGTACAGGGTCGATTACAAAGAACTGGAACTATTCTAGACCCCTTGGTACCATCCAATAGGACTACAGAGGCATAAACTCACTTGTGTCAAGTTTCAGGCTTACTGTGAGCGCATTACTGATCATTGTGGAGCGATGACATCATTATGATGTCACTGTGGAGTGCTTAGTGAGCCTATGAGGTCACTGTGGAGTTGCTCAGTCAGCCATGATGTCATTGGAGCCTTGATGATGTCAGATGAGTTATGCAACAGTTTCTAAGAGTTTGTGCCGCTGTTTCGGGTTCTTGGTGGCTGGGTGACCATGTGGCTGCCACGCGATGATTACCTGATTAGGAAATGGGTGCCTGGTCGTGTTATGGTGCCTTTGCAATAGCGATATCTTGCACTGCAGGAGGGATAGCCCAAGAAATGGAAGGGAGTTGGTAATGCAAGGTGAGAGAGGTCTCTCTTGAGTGGAATAGGACAATATACGGCCAGTACCTGGCCTTGGTTTGTAACACAGATGAAGTAGGCCTTTTTTGGCCACCAGAAGGATTCTTGGATTGAGTACAAGGTTCGGGCGTTTCCTGTATGTCCACCAAGGATACTGTCGTGGTAGGTATGTAAGATCTTTCATAGAAGGGGTTCCTGATATGGTACCACCAATTTCCCATCTTTGAATAGTGTGCCTTCTTCCTCTTGAAGACCATGTTTGACCTTCCACATGAGGAGATCCGATTTTCAGTTCCTTTGTTTGGTTAGGACTTGGGTATAGAGTGTCAAGACTCACTGTTGAACTATCCAGTTCAAGAGCGAGGGATAAGCTCGGAGATGAGTCGATAGACGTCCAAGTCGGCGTGGGCAAGGAGTAGAGTCCAGAGTAGTAACAAATACCAGAGAGGTACCGTCACTGTGAGAGTCAAGCAGTCACGCAGAGAGGAGGCCAGGGTAGTCACAAGGGAACAGTCCTTAAAGGAGTATTCCAGGGATGGAGAGTGCCGTAAACAAATGGACAGTCTGAGGACTGTCTGCTACTTTATTGAGCACTTATATACTACAAGAAAACTGCTAAATATGGAACAAGTCATAACCTTGTTATCAAGCACAATAGAGTGATGAGTAAGAAGCCGGGGTACACTTACTGAGCATGCTCAGTCATGCTCAGTAAGCTGCTGAGTAAGAAGGCTTCTCTTGATGAGTAAGAGCCTTCACTGTCCATGTGTTCACTGCTTTAGTACACGTGCAAGCACCTGATTCATTTCTTGTTAGTTAGTTTAGGGCTGGTCATTTGATGACTTGTAGTCTGGTTCGGGGGATAGTGTTATTCTATAAGGCCCCTTATATAGTTCTATTAGGGTCCTTAAAGTTGACCCTAATGTTTCTATTAAGGTCCCTAGTATTGCCTTATAGTTCGTTCTATAGTTATTAGGGTTAGTCTAATAACGCGTTGTAGGGCCTTTGATACTAGGTTAGTGTCTATTGTAGAGCACTTAGGGTCATTCTAAAGGGTCCTTAGGAAGGCCCTAATACTGTCCTTTACTGCTAGAAGGGTTGCCCTTAAGTGGGGCTTGTTGTATGTCGATTGTGCTGAGAATTGCTCGCGCGACAATGCGCGCGTGATATTGTGGACACCTCTACTCACCCCTTTTGCTCGTGTGAACAGGGTGACACCATAGAGGCTGGGTTTCCTCCTATAAGGAAGGGTCCTTCAAGGGCCCTCTCTGGAGAATGGTTCATGACAGCTGTGTTGTCCCCGAGATCCCCGATTCTCGCGAGAACTCATCGTCTCGCTCGACTCAGTGCGCATGTCTCGCATGTGAAACAATTTGTCAGCAATACCACCCCCAGTTGGTGACATTAGAACAAGCTTAGCTCTGAACCCTTGACCCCAAACCACATGCTCACAAAGAATATACTGATTTCTCTCAAATATGACTACGACTCAAGACTGGAAGACTAAAGGGCTCAGCACTCCAACTACTGAAGGACTGGCTGCCCTCAGATGTCCCTTTGAATTGCTTCCTGACCAAGAGAAGAACATTCCCACCATAACCATGTTCAACGATGGCATCGAATTCTACGCAGTATGTACAGATAACATACCCTGGGACTGGCTACTACGTCAACTGGATGGGTGCCAAAGTAGCCCTCGGCCATTTGTATGGCCTCTGGTTTGAAATTGTGAGGTGTGGCAACACTTGGGAAGCAACGCGCATCACTTGCTCGGCCTTTAGACTCCAACAAAGCCCTCTCCGAGGCATCAATATCACCACATTGACAGCCTCAGGAGAACCCCTCCCTAACTCCAGAGTCCCAAGCCGCGCCCTGACACCAAAACCCATCCCGTCCACTTCCGCTCTGATGGAACTTGAACCCACCACAACAACAAACATTTTTGTCGCTGATACCCACCCTGAGTCAACCAAACCACAACCTGCATCGTCCAGAATGATGCAGGCCCCTCCCCACGCCTCCTTCACTGGACTCGGAGGATGAGGGATACGACCCCCAAGCCCCGATCTTGACCCCGATGACCACAACACACACGCCGACCGCGACCGCAAGGCATGCGGCCCCAACTATGGAAAACTCAAAGGTATCCTGCCTGACTTCTTTAATGGCGATCGTGCCCAAACGCACACATTCTTGGTCACATTTAACAGATTTATGTCCATGAACCACAACAGCAAGATTGCCAGGGACCCAATCAAAAAGTGTGCATATTTCCTCTCACTGATAAAAGGACCCAAAGTAGAAGGATGGCTCGAAGCCATGGATCAATGGCTTGAAGACATCCAAGATGATCCAACAAACATACCACTCAGACTCACAGCGTGGGAAGCACTGCGACAGCACTTTCGCCACGCATTCACAGACTACGCAGAACGTGAAAAAGCTCAAGATAGGCTCAAGGAACTGAAGATGAAAGACGGCCTTTTAGACAACTATGTATCCAAGTTCCAACTACTTGCAAGACATGCTGGGCTTGATGTCAACAAGCCAACCGTCATGAGGCTGTTCGAATGGGGACTCCCATGGTCCCTAGTCAAGTCATGTCTCGACCTCAAAGACCCTACTTCATTCACAGATTGGGTTGCAGCGGCACAGAAACACCACAGAGTCTGGATGCGCAAACATGCGATCCTATCCGACCATTCTAGCACACGTGGGTGCAATTTCAATCAACCCCAGAACAACAGACCCTGGGGACGACTTGTTAACTCATCCTGGGCCAATCACGGGAATAATCAAGGCAATGCCACACCAGCACGCCCACACCTTCCACCATGCGATCCAAATGCAATGGACACCAGTGCAGGTGCTGCTCGCAAAGCAGTCACCGAAGCAGAGAAACAAAAACACCGAGAAGAAGGAAGGTGCTTCCACTGTTCTCTCAGAGGACACTTGGCTTGCAACTGCCCGACAAAGCTGAAGTGAGAAATAGCTCGCGCGCGTGCCACCAACACAGCCACCATCATGACTGAATCCTCTACTGTAGAAGTTATTGAGGAAGACGCGGTCATCAAACTGGCAAAGACAGCAAAGGCACTCTCCATGGAAGACAGAGAAGCCTTTATTAAAGCTTTGATGGGAGATGATGAGGACAAGGGAGAGGATTTTTTCAGACACTTGAGCATAATGGCAATTGCTCAAGCTTTAGGTATCGACTCCATGTACAAGTCTCAAAGAAAGTCAATATCAGTGATGACTACTATTTACATTGGATCAAACAAAGCCGAAAGGAAGGCCCTGATAGACAGCGGAGCCACTGAATGCTTCATATCCCCCAAATTGACAAAGGAACTACACCTACAAACTAGAAAATTAATCCCAACCAGGAACATTAAAAATGTTGATGGAATGTTCAATCGTTTGGGAAAAATCACTCAGACTGTCAACTTAGAACTGAAACTACTAGGACAAAGACACACACATCAATTCTCAGTCGCAGACATAGGACAGGACGACATCATCCTGGGATACCCATTCCTAGAATTGACCAATCCAAGAATAAACTGGTCCAAAGGAACCATGATGGGAAGGATCACCCTCATGGGAGACCAGAAAACACCAGCATGGATTAAAGTGTTGACGGACTAGGAAGAAGGAGATGAATTATGGCTGCAAACTCAAATATGCAAAACCGCCATAGCTCAACAGCTGGTGGAATCACAAATGCAGGATAAACCTAAAACCTGGCAAGAAATAGTTCCTCTTCAATACCACCAATACAGACAAGTATTTATGGAACAAGAGTCGGAAAGATTCCCTGGACCAAGGAAATGGGACCATGCCATTGACCTAAAAACAGATGCCCCAACAACAATCAACTGCAGAGTATACCCCCTTTCACCTAAAGAAAAAGAAGAACAGGGGAAATTCCTTGAACAAAACTTATGACTTAAACAAATAAGGAGGTCCAATTCGCCATACGCTAGTGGATTCTTTCTTATAAAAAAGAAAGACAGCAAATTCTGACCGGTACAGGATTATAGGATTCTAAACAAATGGACAATACCTAACATATATCCACTGCCTCTAATCCCAGAGCTTATCCATGCCTTGGCAGGAAAGGAACTTTTCACCAAATTTGATGTTAGGTGGGGTTACAATAATATCTGAATCAAAGAAGGAGACGAATGGAAAGCAGCCTTCAAAACTAGCTGTCAAGACACGTACTGCTGATCACTAAAGACTCAGGAGCAGGTGGGCAAGGGTCGGAACAGATGATACGCGGCGAAGGCAGCGTTGAACAAGAGGACGAGCCAAATGACAAGGAGGTACCAGATGGGGACTGGTAGGTGTTGCAAGAGACAGAGGCGAAGGCTGGAGGCCAGTGTAGTGAGGGGGCTTTAAACAAGGCAGTCATTGAAGAGTACCTTGGGAGCGAGGGGAATCTTTAGACTGAGCAGTCACGGGGGAGTACCCAGGAGGATGAGAGTATCACAAATGGACAGTCTGAGGACTGCCATTCTTCATTGGGGCTTATATACAGCGTACAGGGTCAATTACAAAGAACTGGAACTATTCTAGACCCCTTGGTACCATCCAATAGGACTACAGAGGCATAAACTCGCTTGTGTCAAGTTTCAGGCTTACTGAGCACATTACTGATCATTGTGGAGTGATGACATCATTATGATGTCACTGTGGAGCGCTTAGTGAGCCTATGAGGTCACTGTGGAGTCGCTCAGTCAGCCATGATGTCATTGGGGCCTTGATGATGTCAGATGAGTTATGCAACAGTTTCTAAGAGTTTTTGCCACTGTTTCGGGTTCTTGGTGGCTGGGTGACCATGTGGCTGCCACGCGATGATTACCCGATTAGGAAATGGGTGCCTGGTCGTGTTATAGTGCCTTTGCAATAGTGATATCTTGCACCGCAGGAGGGATAGCCCAAGAAACGGAAGGGAGTTGGTAACACAAGGTGAGAGAGGTCTCTCTTGAGTGGAATAGGACAATATATGGCCAGTGCCTGGCCTTCGTTCATAACACTAGCGACAGGTTGTTTGAACCTACGGTGTTATGATTTACCCCCTTGTTGGTTCATTCATAATTCCTTCCCATCATTGTCCCTTCTATTATCTCCATTTCTGTGGCTACCGTTTTATCCCTTGATGGTGATCCCTTATTGTGTTTCATCTATTGTGTTTCACTTATTATGTTTCATCTATTGTTGAGCTACTTTTGCTATTGATCTGCCTTTTCACTTATTGTTCTGCTTATAGTACTGTACAGCCTCGCTACATACAGTATTTAAGTGCCTGTAAAAGCTGGGGAATGCCCCAAGCTTAGCTTTGTCCCGTTTCCTGTCGCATCCCTTGCCTTGTACACTCTCTCAATCACAACTTGCTTGTGCTGGCCTACACCTTGCTTGACCTGAGCACACCTCAAGGAACCCTAGTGTTCCTCTTCCTCCTCTGCCTCTCTCTCATCGTCTTCCCCTTCTGTAAAACCAGGAGATCGACTCTGTCTGCGGACTGAGTCATTGTCTGACTCAGCCTTGAGACACTAAACCATTGAACCGGTCTCCTTGAGCCAGCCCCACTGAACCTTGAGCTAACGCTCTTACGGCCACGATGCCGTTACATACGGTGATGTTCTTCAGACTAACAAACTCTCCAGCCACCTTTCAAACCATGATGGACGACATTTTTCAGGAAGAGCTCGCACAAGGATGGTTGAAAATCTACATGGACAACATCATCATCGCCACCCAAAATGATGAAACAGAACACACAATTAAAGTCAACCACATACTATCCAAATTAAAACAACACAACCTCTACCTTAAACCAGAAAAATGCCAATTCCACAAAAAAAAGGTAGAATACCTTGGAGTGATTATAGGAGAAGGAAAAATAACCATGGACCCTGTCAAAGTCAAAGGAATCAAAGATTGACCAACCCCATCAACATTGAAGGAAGTCAGAAGTTTCTTGGGATTCTGCAATTTCTATCGAAACTTCATACCCAACTTCTCTATAAAAGCCAGACCACTGAATGACTTGACAAAGAAAAACAAACAGTGAGAATGGACAACAAAGGAAGATCAAGCCTTTTGGATCTTAAAGGAAACCTGCATATCCTACCCAGTGCTTCACACCCCAGATTGGACAAAACAGTTCATTCTAGATACAGATGCATTGGGATTCACCATTGGAGCAGTCATATCCCAAGAATATGAAGATGGTCTACATCCAATCACACACTACTCTAGAATGTTATTGGATGCAGAAAGGAATTACAACGCACACAACAAAGAATTAGCAGCAGTAATTTTCGGACTAAAAAGTGGACGACCATTCTTCTTAGGAGCCAATAAACCAGTCAGAATAAGGACAGACCATAAAAACCTCACTTATTTCAAAGAACCACAGAAATTAACTGGACAACAAGCCAGATGGATGCAATACATGCAAGATTTCAACATCACCATGGAACACGTCTCTGGACACACACACACAATCGCTGACACACTTTCTCATCACAAAGACCTTAACAAGGGGGTAGAAGAACAAAAAACCACACTACTACCACCCAAAATCTTCGTGCAAAAAACCTACCTACCAGACAAACCTGACAAACGACAAGAAATCTTGAGACAATTCCATGACACCCCCTTTGCAGGACACCCAGGAATAGCTAACACCTGGGATTTAGTAAAACAACATTACAAAGGACCTAGACTACAACAGTTCATAGAACAATATGTCAAGGGTTGCGCCAAATGTAAAGAATCTAAGACTAACATACCTAGAAAGAGAGCTACAACTTTCCTGCTTGACACACACGTTGAACAAGGCCCCTTTCAATACGTATCAATGGATCTCATCACCAACCTACCTAAATCAGAAGGATTCAACAGTGTCCTTACCATCGTCAACCAAGGATGCTCCAAAGTGACAAAGTTCATCCCATGCAATAAAATGATCGATGGAACAGGCGTTGCACATGAGTATTTGAAACACCTCGTGCCCTGGTTCAGTATTCCCAAGAGAATCATCTCTGACAGAGACCCTCAATTCGCATCAAACTTCTCCAAAGCCATATGTAAAAATCTAGGCATCAAACAAAACATGTCCACCACGTTCCACCCCTAAACCGATGGACAAACAGAAAGAATGAACGCATGGCTAGAACAATACCTAAGACCCTGGACCATGACCCATCCTCATTCCTGGGCAAAAATGCTTCCTTTGGCAGAATACGCACACAACTCATGGAAACATGAAACATCACAAAGATCACCACATGAACTCCTCATGGGATTCAAACCCCAAATTAACATCAGTCTAGAAGACAACAACGTGCCCTCATCCACCAATCACCTAAAACAACTAGAGGAAGCGAGACGAGATGCCCAACAACTTCTAAAATGCAAACAACAACCCCTAAAACCTGACGTCAAAGAAATGGAAGAAGGGACCCTTGTATGGCTAGAAGCAAAGAACCTCAAAACACGAGGAACATGCAAGTTAATGCCCAAAAGATATGGCCCATTCCCTATCACAAAAAGAATTTCCAAAGTCGCTTATCAATTACAACTCCTGCCATCAATGAAGATACACAACGTCTTCCACGTCAATTTACTCCTCCCTTATAAGAAGACAGAAGAATACAGCACGCCATTTACACGCCCCCCACCGACCATTGAAAATGAGGAAGAATACGAAATTGAAGCGATTCTAGACACCAGAAGGTTTGGATGAACATGTAAGCTTCAATATCTCGTGCATTGGAAAGGATACCCTACATCAGATGACTCCTGGGTCGACCACCACGACCTTAATGCCCCAGAACTTCTAAAAGAATATTACTCTGCTTCGGCTGGATGACCCCAAGTATAAAGACACCACCTACAAACAATCATTCCTCACCGCTCCACCCACACTACAATATGTCCTCCACACAGAACTCTCCTACTACCTCCACTGCTACTCTTGTACCTACTCCCCCTTACTCTCCTATGCTCATTCATCTACCACTGTCCAGAGAACCATCCCCTTTGACAGCGGCAACCATTAATACCAGATTGCTCGTTCAATGCGCCACACAACATGCCACAATGATCATGCAAGCATGCAAACTATGGGAAGACGACTCTCTCACCACCATACTATGTGCCTTTGGCAATCAATTCCCCACGCAAGGAACCAATTCTCCCATCAGAACCCATAGCCCTTCCTATCATGTTTGCTCCCCATCACCTGACCCCATTCCAATCCCTCCACACATAACTACTCCCATCATCAAACAGGCCGAAAACATCATCTTGCTCAACGGAAACTTTGCCCCAACAGACTGCGAGAGAACACCACTGCCCATCTACGAACCACCTGCTAATCGCACCCAACCTTCAGAACTGGAAGAACTCAGAGAAGGATGGGAAGAAGGAGACCTAGGACTAGACTTACTAATCCCAGACCCAGGCAACGAAGATGACACGCTTCCCCCTCACTTTGTCCTTCCCGACCTCACACATGGCTTCCCCTCTCTGTTAGCCACTTATGGATGGGGATGCCCCACTCACCGCATACCCATTCAAGCACAAGCTGACCCCTACCCTCGCCCTCTTCTCACACAAAAGGACGCCTTCCTGTTCAAAGACGGCCTTAGACACACCACAGCAATAGATGAGGCACTCGGGTTTGAACAGGACCTGTCCCTAGAGGCTGAAGTACGCTGCTATCGATTCACCATAAAAAGGTATGACAAATGGCAAATAGCCTTGTCATAGCTTGGGAAAGATACCACGACATGGTATGGGAAGTAAGAGATTCGGAAGTCAAACTAGCTAAGGCTAATGCCAAAGCTTGTCTCGAACCACGAGTCTTATTCGGGACCATGCCCCAACTCACTGATCAAGAACACAAGGATGCCAAAGAGGCCTTAATGGACCCATGGTATCAGTTCTCCCCTTGACTCTCCAACAAGTGCGCTTGGTGCCATGATGGAGGACACGACACTTTCGAATGCCCCAAAATCACCATCTGCATCCTCTGCAATCGCCATGGACACGTAGCCGACCACTGCAGAAATCCACACTGACAATGCAAGACTGACAGAATGTGTCGAGTCCCCCATGACCAGCTCCACTTCCACACCCATCGCTGCCACTCCACCATTATCACGTATGTCGCTTAGATGTTAACAAGGGGTGGATGTCACAAGTACCGGTACCTTGGACCAGACCAGCAACTGGACAAGCCTACCTGGACAAGCCTCACAATTCTCGCACGTTCTGATGACTGTCATGAACCATTCCCCGGAGAGGGCCCTTGAAGGACCCTTCCTTATAGGAGGAAACCCAGCCTCTATGGTGTCACCTGGTTCACACGAGCAAAAGGGGTGAGTAGAGGTGTCCACAATATCGCGCGCGCATTGTTGTGCGAGCGATTCTTGGCACAATCGACATACAGCAAGCCCCACTTAAAGGCAACCCTTCTAGCAACAAAAGACAGTATTAGGGCCTTCCTAAGGACCCTTTAGAACGACCCTAGAAACTCTACAATAGGTGCTAACCTAGTATCAAAGGCCCTACAACGCATTATTAGACCAACTCTAATAACTATAGAACGAACTATAAGGCAACACTAAGGACCTTAATAGAAACATTAGGGTCGACTCTAAGGACCCTAATAGAACTATATAAGGGCCTTATAAGATAACACCATTCCCTAACCAAACTACAAGTCCTCAAATGACCGGCCCTAAACTAACGAACAGGAAATGAATCAGGTACTTGCACGTGCACTAAAACAGTAAACACGTGGACAATGGAAGCTCTTACTCATCAAGAGAAGCTTCTTACTCAGCAGCTTACTGAGCATGACTGAGCATGCTCAGTAAGCATCCTCCGACTTCTTACTCATCACTCTATTGTGCTTGATAACAAGGTTATGACTTGTTCCCTGTTTAGCAGTTCTCTTGTAGTATATAAGCGCTCAATAAAGTAGCAGACAGTCCTCAGACTGTCCATTTGTTTACGGCACTCTCCATTCCTGGGATACTCCTTTAAGGACCATCCCCTTGTGACTATCCTGGCCTCTTCCCTGCGTGATGGTTCTACTCTCACAGTAACAATACCTCTCTGGTGTCTGTTGCTCCTCTGGACTCTACTCCTTGCCCACGCAGTCTTGGACGTCTATCGACTCGTCTTCGAGCTTATCCCTTGCTCTTGAACTGGATAGTTCAACAGTGAGTCTTGACAATGACTCATTTGCCTCGCACATACCACCACCTTCCAGTGTGTTCTAGTTCCGATCGTCTCGTTGCTACCTCAAGCCTACCATTTGATATAGGATCTCTCTGTCTATATAAACCTGTCAGTGGAAGAGAACAAGCCCTAAGCTTGTTCTCTTGTGAAATATCACTGGATTCAGCTTTGGAACTGTAGGCTTGCAGGAAATCAAGCAGACGTCTCAGAAACTCTTCTGTCTCTCTAAGTCTTCGAACACAAAGACTTGTTTGCTATATATTTCCCCTCCACGGTACACACTAGCCTTCACTGTGTTGTCACTGAGATCCCCGATTCTCACAAGAACTTGTCGTCTTGCTCAACTCAGTGTGCACATCTCACACGTGAAATGATTTGTCAGCAATATTGCCCCCAGTCGGTGACACTAACAAAATGAGAGACTAGTAAAAGGGGAGAAAAAGGATACTGAAACATACAGTAGCAACACTGTCCAATGGCAACAGAGATGGCAGCATGGTACAGGGCTCTTCAGCAGCGCATCAGGACTCATCAGTGCATGGTGAAGGCAGGGGTGTTGAGGGCAAGAGCATGTGGCAGTTGATGGGGGTGAGGTCACTATAGTTAGTTTAGAATGTTGACAAGATGATTGTTTCTTGTAAGAGAGTAAGTCAAGCATAAGGCTCGACTTCTTGGTACCACAGACTATTTATACGATATCTCCATAACTACTGATCTGTTTTGTACGAGACCCAATGTGCACATAGCTGAGACTCAGTAGTATCCAGAAACGTAGGGCGCAATTCGAAACTATCAGAAATGACTCACGTGTGAGTCATTCTTTTCTAGTATCTGTCATCTATCAGTAATCTGTGAGTAAGCAATTACTGATCAATGAGTAAGCGAATCACCAAGCAATCACTAAGCAGAGATGAATAAGCAGAGATGAGTCACCAAGGCATAGGTAAGCAGACAAGAACACAAGATGAGAACACAAGAATCCTAACATTCATCCTCGCATCATCATCGTTGCTGCCAGCACGCCACCTCACCCCTATCAACCGCTGCATGCCCTCGCCCTCAATGCCCCAACCTTCACCATGCACTGATGAGTCCTGATGTGCCACTGAAGAGCCCTGTACCATGCTGCCATCTTTGTTGCCATTGGACAGTGTTGCTACTATATGTTTCAGTATGCTTTTTCTCCCCTTTTACTAGTCTCTCATTTTGTTAGTCAGAGATCTGCATGCCGCCTATGCATCCATTTCCCAGCCTGCCACCATCTTCCCTCTCCCTTTCTACATCCACACCCCCTTGCTCCTCTACCTCACATCTGCCATCCAATCTCTCCAATCATCCCACCCACAATTGTGTTTGGCAGCGCCATCAGCACCCAAGCAACCACCCACCAGCACTCTCCCTATCCCCCCTCCAGCCTCTCCTTTGCATTGTCTCCCCCTCGCATCATGACTTGACCACACCCCTCATCACCACACCTGGCCTTGGCCATCCTTCACAAATCACCACACACCACTACCACAGCCACTGGAGACCACAACTAGATACCTTGCATTGTCCAGCTTTGGTCCCCTTATGTCTAGATTTCCTTTCATATGCCTGTCTTTTGTGCTTTTCCTCTCCCTTAGCCTTAGTTCCCACCTGTATATGCTACCATCTTGAATAAAGTTGCCCTGTTGTCCTCTTATCATCTGTGTGAACCTGAGAGCAGTTGAATGAACAAACACATTCTCGTGTTCCCGCTAGGTGCTCCTCCCAGTCAAAAAAACTATGGGGCTGCCTCAAGACAGCCCATGGGTACAACATGAGGGCAAAATAATAGATATTGACCACGATTTTGAGTTGTAATTCATCTAATACACATGTGGAGGTGGCTTGAGTCCAGCTCCACCAATTCTCACTCAAATCTCATGAAAACAATGGGGCTGCCTAGCCCTCATTCAGGCGATTCAGGGACCATAGGTTTCATATGAATTGAAGGCATTTTGAGGGAGATATTTATCCTGCACATTTGAGGGGGTTTTCTGCGCTGATTTGGGTGGAGTTCAAGCTCCGCCAAGTGTGCTGAAAACAGCAATAACTTCTTCCATAGTTCTTGAGTAACTTTTGCTGCAAATTGAGGGCCTCTGTCTGATATTATTTGTGTCGGGAGGCCTATTCTTCTCCAGACATTGTGTTACACCATTTTCCTTTTATGTTTACTTCTTACCTTTTGCTATGGACTGCTTGCTTTCGTACATCCTTTTACTTACTGGTCTCATGATCTCTTACGTCTTGTGATCCCTTCTGTGTTATCATGTGATCCATACACATCCAGGTAACACTGGATTGCTGTTACTTTCCCTTTTTTTTGGTCTCTTTCCATTTATATTCACTTCTTAGTTTCAACTGTGCAATGCTGCACACCTACTGTGCAGCACAGTTACTTGGTTCTGACTCATTTGTGGCCTCATTCCTATGACTCCTACTTATTATGACTCCTACTATACTAGTAGCACAGTCAAAGCACAGCTATTGCTGCGCTTCTCCTGTATATATAAGCTCAGTACTTTGTGACCAAAGCCCTAAGCTTGGTCTCTTGTAGAATCCAACCTGCTCTTGTCCAACATATTTGCCTGCAACCCACTTCACTCCTAATCCTCAAACCACATCCACCTCTCCATTTCATCAACTCTTCACACACACACACCATCTACCATCTACTCTTCGCCTTTCCCTTCCTTCCCTAAGAGTCTCTCTTCACTCCCCTAAGAAGAGCTCTCCTCCTTTAAGACCTACCTTCCTCTACTCTCTCTGCGTTGTTCAAGGTCCCTGACAGACTTGAACGCATCTAGCTAGTGGAACCAGCCCTAGTCTATCCCATTACAAACTTACACTAGCTTCTCAACAGACTGAGTCGTACTAGGAAGGGTCTATTGGCCACAACCTGTTTAGCATAAAACACTTCGACCGCTGCAGGGATCCTTACTCTTTATACATGGGAACTGGCCCATTTCTTGAATACCTCTCTATCATCGACTTGTCTTTATGCTTGTGAACTGACACGGCTAGTTACTGTGACACATTGTTCATGATTAGTGTCGCTGTTTTGTCTGCTGTGATTGTCTTGTGGCAAGGGGTAATGATTATTGCCTTGCTGAATCGATCTACCATGACTAGGAGGCTGTCAAAGCCTTGTGAAACTGGTAGGTCCATGATAAAGTCCATGGTAATGCTCTTCCATACTTCTCCAGCTGGTGTAATTGGTACAAGGGGTGTTTCTGTTTTTGGGCGGTTCTTTGTGCTTTGGCAAATTGCACAACCATCTACATAACTTTTGACATAGGTTAGCATTCCTGGCCACCAATAGTTTTGGCTGATTAGTTTGTAAGTTTTCCATTGGCCAGGATGCCCAGTGGTGAGGGAGTTATGATGTAGTTTTAGAATTTTCTTTCTTAGGGTTTCATTGTTTGGGATATAGACTTTTCCTTTGAATAATATTAGTCCATCTTCAAGGTTCCAGTCCTGTAAGCCTTTGGATAATCGTCTTGGTCCATTCTTTATAATGATTGCTAATGTGTTAGATACTTCTGGGTTGTAGTCTTTGCTAGATCGTAGTTGTTGTCAAAGTTCTTGGTTGCCAATTGGTTCTGTAGCAGAGGTGCGTGTTGCTCTAATTTTAAAATATTTGTCATCTAGGAGCACCTTTCCATCATTTTCGTTTTGTATCCCCTGTTTAAAGTCTGGCTGCCTGGACAGACCATCTGCTTTGTTCATAGTTCCTGGGTGATGGGTGATAGTGAAGTCAAAATTGCTGAGAAGGAGTGCCCATCAGGCTTGTTGTCTCGTGAGTTTTTGTTTTGTCATGAAGTATGTCAAGTTATTGTGGTCTGTCCATAGATCAATGGGATGTGTAGTGCCTTCAAGGTAGTGTTGGAAGTGCCAGAGGGATGAGATGATGGCAAAGAGTTCTTCATCATAGATCATGTAATTTCGTTGTGTGGGGTCCAAGGATTTCGAAAAATAGGCTATTGGGTGATATTTATTAAATTCATCAGGTTGTTCCAAGATTGCACCGACTGCAAAGTTGCTTGCATCGCAGATGAGCCAAAAGGGTTTAGTATGATCAGGTAACATGAGGACCGGGGCCATTGTGAATGCTTGGATTAGTTTTTGAAATGCTTGTTCTTCATTGTCTTCCCACTTGAAGGGGTTTTCTTTCTTTGTTAAGTTAAACAAGGGTCATGCTATCCATGAATTCATCAACAATCATTGGTTCAAACTACAACTTAGAAGAGGACAGCTCTACACTCACCAAGACCTAGAACTCGTCAGAAACAGCCTTGGATTAGGCTACTGGAGAGAAAATGACCCTCTCTACGAACCCTCTTCAGAATCCTCTTCTACAGAAGGCAACCCCCCTGAACCAGAAAACATTGTTGAAACTCAGACACCCTTTGAATCCCCTGCGTTAGAACTAGAGAACGTCCCTGAAAATCAGGAATTCATTGAAATCCCAGAACTCGAACCACAGAACCCCCCTGAACCTACTATGGCAGCCCAACCCCAAGTCGCTGTACAACCACCCCAAGTTGCCGCTCAGGCCCCTCAGATGGCTACCCAGGCCCCCCCAATCGTTGCCCCACCCCCTCAAGCAGCTGCCCCAGCGCCACAAGGCACTAATGGGTCCCTCAGTGGTAAAGAACCCACGGCCTTCACAGGGGAAAGGAACAAACAAAATGTTTTATCATGGAATTTAACTTGTACTGGGGCCTCAATGATGACAAAGCAGTAATGGTTTCCCCTTTTAAATGAACAATGCTGGCCCTCTCCTACATTCAAGGGGAAAAGGTCGAAGAATGGGTAAACTCACAGGCAACCTGTTGTGATCTACCCCTCTTTCGGTTCGTCCATAACAAATATGTTCCTTATTGTTCTTTAACGTTTTCCCTTGGTTATTGTTTCATCCCTTGATGCTGATGGTCCCTTATTGTTTCACCTCTTTGTGTTTCATCTATTGTCAAGTCTCTTCTGCTATTGGCTCACCTTTATCTATTGTTCCACATTGTTACCGAGTGGTTTGGGGTCCGGAAGATGCCGGAACACCTGAACTATGGACTGCACCGTTTGCATTATGTGTGCGTCAGATCTTGATCGTTTATGTTCCTTGATATCACATTCGGAGCGTGTTGATCGTATCTTTCAGAAGAAGTACTGAAGAAGCAATGAGTAGCATTGCTTCTGTCCCAGATGTTCCTGTACCGCCACGTATGTCGATTCCTTGATTGGGGAAGCACTTAATGCTTCCAGCACCGAGATCGTTTACATAGAAGCAACCTCGCTTCTATGAGCCATGTTTTGCTTCTATAGCACCGACTAGTACTACAGTAGTACAAACCTTATCCCTGTAAGGCTATATAAAGCCCCCAGTCGTAACAGTTGAGCCCTAAGCTCGACTTAGTTTGCCAATCACAAACAGTTGACTCCTACCCCGTCTGCAGAGCCCCTCTCATCTTGTTGTCATACTCTAGAAGGATCTTGTTACGAACCAAGGCCAAGTCCTGGCCAAAGATTGTCCTATTTTACTCAAGAAGAACCCCTCTCACTTTGCATTGCCGACTCCCTTCCATTTTCTGGGCTATCCCTCCTGCGGTACAAGATATTGCTATTGCAAAGGCACTATAACACGACCAGGCACCAGTTTCCTAATCGGGTAATCATCGCGTGGCAGCCACATGGCCACTCAGCCACCATGGACCCGAAACAGCGGCACAAACTCCTAGAAACTGTTGCATAAATCATCTGACATCATCAAGGCTCCAATGACATCATGGCTGACTGAGCGACTCCACAGTGACCTCATAGGCTCACTAAGCGCTCCACAGTGACATCATAATGATGTCATCGCTCCACAATGATCAGTAATGCACTCAGTAAGCCTGAAAGATAACACAAGCAAGTTTATGCCTCTGTAGTCCTATTGGATGGTACCAAAGAGTCTAGAATAGTCCCAGTGCTTTGTAATCGACCCTGTACACTGTATATAAGCCCCAATGAAACATGGCAGTCGTCAGACTGTCCATTTGTGATACTCTCATCTTCCTGGGTACTCCCCTGCGACCGCTCAGTTTAAAGACTCCTCTCGCTTCCAAGGTACTCTTCTACGACCGCCTTGTTTAAAGCCCCCTCGTTGCACTGGCTTCTAACCTTCACCTCTGCCTCCAGTTACACGTACCAGTCCCCATCTGGTACATCTTAGTCATTTGGCTCGTCCTCTTGTTCAACGCCGCCTACGCCGCGTACCACCTGTTCCGACCTTTGCCCACCTGCTCCTGAGTCCATACGGATCAGCAGTACGTGTCTTGACAGATCTAACACTCCTTCCCCTCCATGAGTATTGCTTGCTTGACTCAAGCATATCTGCATTGGTAGGACGCGTTTATAGACGCGACCATTGATCTTATTTAAGGCACTTTGGAGCCTTGACACACATATAGTACTGTACAGCCTCGCTACATACAGTATTTAAGCGCCTGTAGAAGCTGGGGAAATGCCCCAAGCTTAGCTTTGTCCCATTTCCTGTCACATCCCTTGCCCTGTACTCTCTCAAAATCACAACTTGCTTGTGCTGGCCTATACTCTGCTTGACCTGAGCACACCTCAAGGAACCCTTGTGTTCCTCTTCCTCCTCTGCCTCTCTCTCATTGTCCTCCTCTTCTGTGAAACCAGAAGATCGACTCTGTCTGCGGGCTGAGTCATTGTCTGACTAAGCCTTGAGACGCTAAACCTCTGAACCGGTCTCCTTGAGCTGGCCCCCATTGAACCCTTGAACCAATACACAGGGACTTGGCCCCCACTGAACTTTGAGCTAACGCTCTTACGGCCGCGACACCGTAACACAACCGCACTTAGGGAAAAAGTAAACAGGGCTCAAAACCCTGTTAACAGACTGGACGAAGCATTATGGAATGACTTTGTCACAAACTTCACATTCAAGTTCACCAATACTGCGGAGAAAGAAGATGCCCAAGCTGCTCTTGTCAAACACTTAATGAAGGACTCCCTTGACAATTATATCTCCACCTTTGAATAGCTTCTGACCAAAACTGGGTGGCCAGAAACAGATGTTATTGCAATTGAGAGTTTCAAAAATGGCCTAAAAACCAGACTCTACCACACAATTTTAAACAGAGATGTCTGGCCCACCACTCTTCAAGAATGGAAGGAGGAGGCCAGAAGACAACATTGACGTTTCATCACCATCAGAGAAAAACTTAAAGGGAAAACTACACACTCCCCCTCAGAACACAAATCCCACCACCCTGACTGCATGCAAGTGGACGCCGCCAAATCCAACTTTAAGAAACTTACTGAAGAAGAAAGGAAACAGTTGGCAAAGGAGGGGCATTTCTTCCGCTGCCAAGAGAACGGCCACCTCAGCTGGGAGTGCCCCAAAAATACTGCCCCTACCACTTCCAAAGCACATACTACCGAACCAACTCGAGAACCACCTAAGGAGGAAGAAGCCTCCACTATGGTGGCCCGCATGAAAACATTACCAGCAGAGGATAGAGCCAAACTTTGGGACCTCATCCTCAAAGAGGATTTTCTCTAGGCCAAGGTACAACAGTTGGTACTAAGGCCCAAATAGATACCATTGTCCAACATAAAGAAAACTCAATGAAAGTTCCCTTTATGATCACAACAAATGGAAAGACTGGCCAAGTGCTCCTAGACAGTGGAGCAACAGAAAACATCATTAGCCAAGGAATTGTAGAAAAATTACAAATCCCACTTTGAACCCTCAGGACCCCCAGACCCATCGTCAATGTAGATGGCACCAGTAACCAAGGAGGAGCACTAACCCATTATGCTCATATGGCCGTATGCCATGGCCCTACCACATGACTTCTCACCTTTTACATTACAAATTTGGGAGAAGATAGGATGATACTTGGCTACCCCTTCCTAAAAGCATTAAACCCCCTTGTCAACTGGAGCACTGGTCGCCTAAGAAACCACCTAGAGGTCCTTCTCACCCCCATACCCTTAGCTAAACCACCAAGAATACGGGTTGCACAAATAAGGACAACCGTCATCCCCCCTGAATACTTACGACATCAGAAAGTCTTCTCAGAAGAAGCAGCCAAACGACTCCCACCCAGTCGAGGAGAACTCAACTTCAGAATCACCCTGAAACCCAACGCCCCCAAGTTCCTTGATTGCCAAACTTACCCACTCCCCCAGAATGAGAAACAAGAATTATCAAGACAAATACAAGAGGACCTAGCCAAAGGTTTCATCAAAGATGGCATTTCAGACTTTGTATCCCCTGTCTTCTTTGTTCAGAAAAAGGACGGCACTGCCCCAAGAATGGTAGTGGACTACCGAAAGCTCAACAACGCCACCGTTCCAGATTATCATGCCCTACCAAACATGGAAGAACAATTACACCAACTAAGGGGCAAAACCACCTTTAGCAAGTTTGATGTCAGAGCTGGCTACAATAATGTCCTAATCCACCCAGAAGACTGACACAAGGGGGCCTTCAAAACTCAATTTGGCACATTCATCCCCATGGTAATGGGCTTTGGCTTTACCAATGCACTGGGAACCTTTCAACAAGCAATGAACCACACTCTCAGACCCTGGCTCCTCAAGTATCCAGAAAACACCTGCAACTACCTAGACGATGTGGCAATAGCCACAGGAGTTGGAGAAGAACAACTACACCAACAAATTACACACGAATTCCTTGATCTTCTAGAAAGGGATTCTTATTTTCTAAAAGCATCCAAGTGTGCCTTTGAACAAAGGGAGATTGACTTCCTGGGCTTCCGAATCAACCAAGGAACCCTCAAGATTGACCCAGTCAAAATGGACAGCCTCAAAAACTGGCCAAGACCCCCCAATAACCTGAAACAAGTACAACAAATCATGGGTGCCCTCAATTACCAACGACCATTTATCCGAGATTTTGCTAAAATAGCTCACCCTATTTTTTCCATGATCAAGAAAGGAACCCCCTTTCTCTGGACCCCAGAAGCGACCTCAGCCCTAGAAACTCTGATATTGGCAGTCTGCGATGACCCTGAACTCTACACTGCCAACCCTGACCTCCCATACGAATTAGAAACTGACACCTCACAATTCACCACCAGAGCAATTCTATTTCAGAAGGACCCAAGAGGAAAAAGGAAAATGATTGGCGATATGTCACACACGTTCAACAAAGCAGAAAGAAACTACCCGGTTTGGGATAGAGAGTTCCTAGCCTTGATCCTCGCACTCCAACATTGGCAATACCTATTGGTCGGAACAAGACACCCCATCATGATTTTTACCGATCATAACAACCTCGCTCACTACCGACTCCCCCACAAAATCAATTGAAGGATCACAGGTTACATTTCCACACTGGCAGACTACCATTTTGAGATCCACCACAAACCTGGAACTTCCAATTGTGCAGACACTCTTTCACAACAACCTGACCATAATGATGGATCAGAAGACAACCAAAACATCATGGCACTCCCTGATAAACTTTTCATTTGCATGCTTCACACTGAGGACCTCTATGTCATGAACCATTCTCCAGAGAGGGCCCTTGAAGGACCCTTCCTTATAGGAGGAAACCCGGCCTCTATGGTGTCACCCTGTTCACACGAGCAAAAGGGGTGAGTAGAGGTGTCCACAATATCGCGCGCGCATTGTCGCGCGAGCGATTCTCGGCACAATCGACATACAACAAGCCCCACTTAAGGGCAACCCTTCTAGCAGTAAAGGACAGTATTAGGGCCTTCCTAAGGACCCTTTAGAATGACCCTAAGTGCTCTACAATACACACTAACCTAGTATCAAAGGCCCTACAACGCCTTATTAGACTAACCCTAATAACTATAGAACGAACTATAAGGCAATACTAGGGACCTTAATAGAAACATTAGGGTCGACTTTAAGGACCCTAATAGAACTATATAAGGGGCCTTATAGAATAACACTATCCCCCAAACCAGACTACAAGTCCTCAAATGACCAGCCCTAAACTAACTAACAAGAAATGAATCAGGTGCTTGCACATGTACTAAAGCAGTGAACACATGGACAGTGAAGGCTCTTACTCATCAAGAGAAGCCTTCTTACTCAGCAGCTTACTGAGCATGACTGAGCATGCTCAGTAAGCGTACCCCGGCTTCTTACTCATCACTCTATTGTGCTTGATAACAAGGTTATGACTTGTTCCCTATTTAGCAGTTTTCTTGTAGTATATAAGCGCTCAATAAAGTAGCGGACAGTCCTCAGACTGTCCATTTGTTTACAGCACTCTCCATCCCTGGAATACTCCTTTAAGGACCATTCCCTTGTGACTACCCTGGCCTCCTCTCTGCATGACTGCTCGACTCTCACAGTGACGGTACCTCTCTGGTATTTGTTACTACTCTGGACTCTACTCCTTGCCCATGCCGTCTTGGACGTCTATCGACTCGTCTCTGAGCTTATCCCTTGCTCTTGAACTAGATAGTTCAACAGTGAGTCTTGACAACAGCGAAGGCTAGTGTGTACCATGGAGGGGAAATATAGCAAACAAGTCTTCACATTCAAAGACTTAGAGAGATGGAAGAGTTTCTGAGATGTCTGCTTGATTTCCTGCAAGCCTACAGTTCTGAAGCTGAATCCAGTGATATTTCACAAGAGAACAAGCTTAGGGTTTGTTCTCTTCTACTGACAGGTTTATATAGACAGAGAGATCCTATATCAAATGGTAGGCATGAGGTAGCAACGAGACGATTGGAACTAGAACATGCTGGAAGGTGGTGGTACATGCAAGGCAAATGAGTCATGAGAACATGTGAGAATTGTCACTGACTGGGGGCGGTGTTGCTGACAAATCAGTTCATGTGCAAGACGAGCGCAGCGAGTTGAGCAAGACACTAAGTCTTTGCAAGTTTCGGGGATCTTGGAGACGTTATTGCCAAGGCAAATATGTTCCGCAGAGAAGGGAAGCTATGAATAAGTCTTCGCGTTGAAATGACTTATGAGTAGAGGAGGTTTCAGAAGGATTGCTTGATGTCTTGCAAGCCTACAAGTCCTGAAGCGAGAAAACCAGTGATATTTCACAGAGAACAAGCTTAGGGCTTGTTCTCTTCTACGGACAGGTTTATATAGACAATATGTCCTATATCAAATAGTAGACATGAGGTAACCATGAGACGATCGAGACTGGAACATGCTGGAAAGTGGTGGTACATGCGAGGCTGAGTGAGTCATGAAAACACGCGGGAATTGTGAGGCCTGTCTGGGTAGGCTTGTCCGGTTGCCGGTCCAGTCCGAGGGGCCGGTACTTGTGACATCACCCCCTTGTTAACATCTAAGCGATATAGGGGAGGATAGTGGAGTGACAGCGATGAGTGTGGAAATGGATTTGGTCACGAGGAACCTGACACATTCTATCGGTCTTGCATCGTCAATGTGGGTTTCTGCAATGGTCAGCTATATGTCCATGATGATTGCAGAGGACGCAGATGGCGATTTTGGGGCACTCGAAGGTGTCATGTCCTCCATCGTGACACTAGGCACATTTGTCGGAGAGTTGAGAGGAGAATTGATACCATGGGTCTAAGAGGGCTTGTTTGGCATCTTGGTGTTCTTGGTCGGAGAGTTGAGGCATGGCTTCGAACAAGACTCATCGTTCGAGGTGAGCTTTAGCGTTAGCTTTGGCCAGCTTGATCTCCGAATCTCTTACTTCCCACATCATGTCGTGATACCTTTCTCGAGCAGTGACAAGGCTGTTTGCCATTTGTCGTGTTTTCTTTATGGCAAACCGATAGTGGCGTACTTTGGCTTCTAGGGACAGATCTTGTTTGAACCTAAGTGCCTTGTCTGTGGTGTGTGTCTGAGGCCATCCTTGAATAGGAAGGCATCTTTTTGCATGAGGAGAGGATGTGGATATGGGTCAGCTCGTGCTCGAATGGGTATACAGTGAGTGGGACATCCAGGACCATAGGTGGCTAGCAGAGAGGGGAAGCCATGTGTAAGGTCGGGGAGAACAAAACGAGGGGGAAGTGTGTTGTCTTCATTGCCTGGGTCTGGGATTAGTAGATCTAGTCCGAGGTCTCCTTCCTCCCATCCTTCTCCAAGCTCTTCCAGTTCTGAAGGGTGGACGTGGTTGGTGGATGGTTCGTAGACGGGAGGTGGTGTTATTTCGCAGTTTTCTGGGGCGAAGTTTTCATTGAGTAGGACGACATTTTTGACTTGTTCAATAACAGGGGTAGTCGTGCGTGGGGGAATTGGAATGGGGTTGGGTGACAGGGAGTGAACATGGTAGGAGGGGCTGCAGGTTCTGATGGGAGAACTGGTTCCTAGTGTGGGGGAACGATTGCCAAAGGCACATAATATAGTGGTGAGAGAGTCATCCTCCCATAATTCGCGTGCTTGCACGATCATTGCAGCATGCTGTGCGGCACGTCGAACAAGCAATCTGGTATTGATGGTTGCTGCCGTTGAAGGGGATGGCTCTCTAGACAGCGGTAGATGAATGAGGGCAGGAGAATAAGGTGGAGTGGGTACGAGAGTGGCAGTGGAAGCAGTGGGGGAGTTTTGAGTGGAAGGCATGTTGTAGTATCTGGGGTGGAGTGGTAAGGAGTGATCATTTGTAAGTGGTGTCTTTATACTTGTGGTCATCCAGCCGAGGTGGAGTAATATTCTTTTAGGAATTCTGGGGCGTTGAGGTCATGGTGGTCGACCCAGGAGTCATCTGATGCAGGGTATCCTTTCCAATGTACGAGATATTGAAGTTTACGTGTTCATCCAAACCTTCTGGTGAACGAGTGGTCGTTTACCTAGATGATATACTAATCATGGCGCAAACCTTGAACAAATTAGACGACTGGACGCACAAGGTCCTAAAGACACTCCAAGACCATGACTTATACTTAAAGCCAGAGAAATGCGCTTTTCAACAAACCTCTATTAGTTACCTAGGCATCAATATCTCCCAAGGATGAATATCAATGGACCAAGACAAGTTAATAGGCATTACAAAGTGGCCTACTCCGACCAACATTACAGAAATACAAGCATTTCTGGGATTCTGCAACTTCTATTGACGATTTATCCACCAATACTCACGGATAGCGCGACCCTTGTTTAACTTAACAAAGAAAGAAAACCCCTTCAAGTGGGAAGACGATGAAGAACAAGCATTTCAAAAACTAGTCTAAGCATTCACAACGGCCCCAATCCTCATGTTACCCGATCATACTAAACCCTTTCGACTCATCTGCAATGCAAGCAACTTTGCAGTCGGCGCAATCTTGGAACAACCTGATGAATTTAATAGATATCACCCAATAGCCTATTTTTCGAAATCCTTGGACCCCGCACAACAAAATTACATGATCTATGATAAAGAACTCCTAGCCATTTGTCTCATCCCTCTGGCACTTCCGACACTACCTTGAAGGCACTACACACCCATTGATCTATGGACAGACCACAATAACTTGACATACTTCATGACAAAACAAAAACTCATGAGACGACAAGCCCAATGGGCACTCCTTCTCAGCAATTTTGACTTCACTATCACCCATCACCCAGGAACTATGAACAAAGCAGATGGTCTGTCCAGGCGGCCAGACTTTAAAGAGGGGATACAAAACGAAAACAATGGAAAGGTGCTCCTAGACGACAAATATTTTAAAATTAGAGCAACACGCACCTCTGCTACAGAACCAATCAGCGACCAAGAACTTTGACAACAACTATGATCTAGTAAAGACTATGACCCAGAAGTATCTAACGCATTAGCAATCATTATAAAGAATGGACCAAGATGACTATCCGAAGGCTTACAGGACTGGAACCTTGAAGATGGACTAATATTATTCAAAGGAAAAGTCTATATCCCAAACAATGACACCCTAAGAAAGAAAATTCTGAAACTACACCATGACTCCCTCGCCACTGGGCATCCTGGCCAATGGAAAACTTACAACTAATCAGCCAAAACTATTGGTGGCCAGGAATGCTAACCTATGTCAAAAGTTACGTAGATGGTTGCGCAATTTGCCAAAGCACAAAGAACCACCCAAAGACAGAAACACCCCTCTTACCAATTACACCAGCTGGAGAAGTATGGAAGAGCATTACCATGGACTTTATCACGGACCTACCAGTTTCACAAGGCTTTGACAGCCTCCTAGTCATGGTAGATCGATTCAGCAAAGCAATAATCATTACCCCTTGCCACAAGACAATCACAGCACACAAAACAGCGACACTAATCATGAACAATGTCTGGAGAAGGATAGGCCTCCCGACACAAATAATATCAGACAGAGGCCCTCAGTTTGCAGCAAAAGTTACTCAAGAACTATGGAAGAAGTTAAATGTCAAAGTATCATTGAGCACAGCATATCACCCACAAACAGATGGAGAAACAGAACGAGTTAACCAAGAACTAGAACAATACCTACGAATATTTTGAAACCATCAAGCGGACAATTGGGCAGAACTAATTCCCTTTATGGAGTTTGCACATAATGCCAGACAACACAGTGCTACAAACAAACCCCCTTTTGAGGTCTGGTATGGCTTTAACCCAACATTTGCTCTGCCCCTTGCCTTTACATCAAAGTTCCCTTCAATCGAAGAAAGACTAACAAGACTAAACCAGCTCAGAGAAGAAGTAGCTGCCTCCCTGAACTGAGCAACTGAGATCATGAAGCAATCAGGACCTCAATCCTCCACATTTCATTTTAAAGAAGGGGATCAAGTATGGTTAGAAGCCACAAATCTATGAACCACTCACCCAAAAGCAAAACTAGCCCCTCAATGCTATGGACCATTCAAAGTCATCACTGCCTATCCAGTAAATGTTTGTCTCAAACTACCAAAGTCCTGGAAGATACACCCAGTTTTTCACCACTCCCTGATCAAACCTTATAAAGAAACCATTGCCCACGGCCCTAACTTCTCAAACCCGCCACTGGTACTAGTCGAAGGAGAAGAGCAATATGAAGTAGAACAGATCTTAAACTCTCAACTCTCCCCAAACCACAAAGGGATCCAATACCTAGTTAAATGGAAAGGGTACACTGCTGCAGAAAATACTTGGGAACCAGCATCTGACCTATCAAGAGCGCAATTACTTGTCAAAAACTTCCATTGGAAATATCCAAAAGCGCTTAAAATGATTCCCACCAGGAGTAACCCCTAAACTAACAACTTTCATCATGACCTCATCAATGACTACCTTTATCCTTGCCACCAAAGAACCTTCAGAGAACCTCTGCAAATCACATGCACCCAATCAACCACAGCTATCCCTAAAGCATCCATAGAGCAAGAAGAAACTCCCATGAATGAACAGACTTTGACTTTTCCTATGCAAACTACTCCACCTTCCAAAGAAATGAATCCCTACCATTGCAGGAGCAACAAGTCTATAAAGAGGGGATGAATGTTACGAACCAAGGCCA
>JAGFNK010000624.1:0-29324 GCA_025769875.1 Russula earlei | reverse complement strand
ATTGTGATGTTACCACAGGCAGAGATCAGCTTGGTACCTGTTGAACGGCCTACACCAATCTTTGCATACTCTTCCCCACCCAGGTTAATCACAGGCACTATGGCTGCCAGTGTTTCTACGTTGTTAACAACAGTAGGTCTTTCCCATAAGCCTTTAATAGCAGGGAAAGGAGGTTTGATACGGGGATTACCCCTTTTGCCTTCCAGTGATTCTATCAGTGCAGTCTCTTCTCCGCAGATATAAGCGCCCGCTCCACGCTGTACATGTATTTCAAGGTTAAAGCCTGTACCCAGTATGTTCTTACCCAGCCAGCCATTGGCTTTTGCTTCACCAATCGCCTGCTCCAGTATTTCAGGTATCCAGGCATATTCACCACGGATATAGATATAGGTATCATTAGAACCCAATGCAAAAGAAGACACGATCAACCCTTCTATTAACAAATGAGGCAGAAACTCCATCAGGTACCTGTCTTTAAAAGTACCGGGCTCGCTCTCATCTGCATTACACACCAGGTGACGGGGTACGCCTTCCGGTTTTGCAATAAAACTCCATTTCATGCCCGCCGGGAAACCCGCACCACCACGACCTCTTAATCCGCTCTTTTTCACTTCCTCCACTATCGTATCAGGATTCATCTCTTTCAAAGCCTTTTCCACGCTACGATAGCCACCATGCTTGCGATAAGTATCGTAGTAACGGATACCTTCTATGTGGGCGTTCTCTAATAAAAGTTTTTTACTCATCGTATCAATTAAAAGAATTCTTACAACTTAACCGCCTGTCTTGCCACCAGCTTCCACTCATTACTCTGCTTATCCATCACCCATACCTGTAAAATACCCAGATATAATACGCCTGTCACACCCTTATCGAGTGATTTGGCTTTCAGGATATGCCTTACTATTGCCGTATTACCATGTATTACCACGGTATTGCTATCCATTGTAAACCCCTCGTATGTCATCGTACTGCTAACCGCATTACGGATCATCACCTCTTTCTCTTCAATCTTGCCACTCGAATGTCCATAAGTCACTTTATCATCCAATAGTTTTTTCAACACTGCGCCATCCTTGTGTATAAAGATCGCATCATTCAATGCCTCTATACTTTTTACCACCGCTTCTTTCTTCTCCTTCTTTTCTTCCTTTTTATCCTGTGCAAACAATGAACAACCGGCCAGCAGGATCAATAAGGATAACAGGTATTTCTTCATATAGCAATTGCGTTTAGTTATTAGCCGCAGCATTCTTCCGGCACTCTTCTATAATAGCGTCTACTTTTTCCCTTGTCAGGTGTTCACGAAAATATTTACCCAACTGCATCATAGGGGCATATCCACAGGCGCCCAGGCACTCTACTGTTTTCAAGGTAAACAATCCATCAGCAGTTGTTTCACCAGGCTTAATACCCAGCTTACCACCTATGTAAGCAATAATATCATCACTGCCACGAAGCATACAAGGCCCTGTTTGGCAAACCTCGAACATATATTTACCTACCGGCTTCAAATTGTACATGCTGTAAAAGGTAGCCACTTCATACACTTCTATGGGTGTTATTTTAAGCAGCTCTGCCACATAATCCATTGTTTCTGCACTCAGCCAGCCACCAAAAGAATCCTGCGCCAGGTGCAATACAGGCAGTAAAGCACTCTTTTGCTTTCCTTCGGGGTAGCGGGCTACCAACCTGTTAAACTCAGCTAATTGTTCTTCAGAAAATCTCATTGTTATTGTAAACTTTGAATTTTTAACGCTTATGCATCCAACTCACCGGCAATCAGGTTCAAACTACTCATCGTAATCACCGCATCTGCCAGCATAGAGCCTTTCACCAGCTCAGTAAATGCCTGGTAATAAATAAAGCAAGGCCTTCTAAAATGCAAGCGATAGGGCGTACGGCCACCATCACTAATGAAATAGAAGCCCAGCTCTCCGTTACCACCTTCCACACTATGATATACTTCTCCTGCCGGAATAGCTGTTTCACCCATAATAATCTTAAAATGCCAGATCAGCGCTTCCATCTTGGTGTATACATCTTTCTTGTCAGGCAGGTAGTATTCAGGAACATCTGCGTGATATACTTCTGCCTCCGCACCTTTAAATTCCTGTATCTTCTCGTAAGCCTGTTTAATGATGCTCATTGATTCCCACATCTCTTCGTTACGCACCAGCCACCTGTCATATACATCTCCTGTAGAACCTACGGGAATTTTAAAAGTAAAGTCCTCGTAACTGCAATAAGGAGAATGCACGCGCACATCATAATCAACGCCTGTAGCACGCAGGTTAGGGCCTGTAAAGCCATAATTCAATGCCCTGTCCGCACTGATACCGCCCGCGCCAATACAACGATCCATGAATATCCTGTTACGCTTTAACAGGTTCTCAAATTCTTTCAATACCCTGGGGAACTCAGCCTGGAATTTTTCCAGCTTGGTAAAAGCAGTATTATTAAAGTTTCTTTCAAAACCGCCGATACGGCCAATATTAGTTGTTAAACGGGAACCGCAGATCTCTTCGTAAATCTCATACACCAGCTCACGGTACTGCATCACGTATAAGAACACGCTCAATGCACCACTATCCACACCAATTACAGAGTTACAGATCATATGGTCTGTTAAGCGGGCCAGTTCCATGATGATGATCCGTAAGTAATCAACACGTTTAGGTGTCTGTACTTTTAATAATTTTTCGCAGGTCATGTGCCAGCCCATATTGTTAATAGGGCTTGAGCAATAGTTAAGGCGGTCTGTGATGGGTGTTATCTGGTATAAGGGCCTGCGCTCTGCCAGTTTCTCAAAAGCACGGTGAATATACCCTACGGTCTGCTCGGCGTCTACTATCCGCTCACCATCCAGCTCCAGTATGTTTTGAAACACACCATGCGTTGCCGGGTGGGTAGGCCCCAGGTTAAGAGTAGTGGTCTGTTTTTCAATAGAGCCGTCCGGCAGTGTAATATGATGTTGCTCTTGCATAATCAGTTTGAATATTCGGCTATTTAACAACACGCATCATCACTCAGTTGCTATGTTGCCAAATGATATTTATAAATCAGCTTTTCACTCTTACAGTATACTACCACCCCTTCCAAACATCTCATCATCCTTATCAATCCTCGACTGGTCCTCCAGCGGAAACTCTTTCCGCATAGGGAAGTAATCCATTTCATCTACATTCAGTATACGCTTCAGGTTAGGATGGCCAACAAAGTTCACCCCAAAGAAATCATAGGTTTCCCGCTCCATCCAGTTAGCGCTGGAGAATAAGTTGGTAGCGGTAAATACATCCGGTTGTTCAATGCCCGTAAACACCTTAAACCGAATGCGTATATTATCAACAAGATTGTGTAAGTGGTATACAACAGCCAACTCCCTGCCTTGCTGGCTGGGATAATGTACCGCACAGAGGTCTGTGAGGAAGCGGAATTTCAGTTCATTGTCATCAAACAGGAATTGCAGCACTTTCAGGTTGGTCTCTTTGGGAGCTTCAAAAGTGAACATGCCATACGGTTCCTCAAAACCAAATACCTGGTCTCCGAACTTATCCGTTAAACGTTGCTTGATTATTTCGCTGGTTAATGCCATAAATAATAGGTAATTACATTATTCAATTCCGTAGCTTCCCAATAACGCCTTATACTGTTCTCCATTTCTGCGTCGCAGGCTCTCATTATGCACAAGCTCCTGTATTTTCAGAACGCCATCCAATATTGCCTCAGGGCGGGGCGGGCAACCGGGTACATATACATCTACCGGGATCACCTGGTCAATACCCTGTAATACACTGTATGTGTCGAAAATACCACCTGAGGAAGCGCAGGCGCCTACTGATAATACCCAGCGGGGTTCTGCCATCTGCAGGTATACCTGTCTTAAAATAGGGGCCATTTTCTTTGAAATAGTACCCATTACCATCAACAGGTCGCACTGGCGTGGTGTAAAGCCCATACGCTCCGAGCCAAAACGTGCCAGGTCATAGTGAGAACCCATGGTAGCCATGAACTCAATACCACAGCAGGAAGTAGCAAAAGGCAAAGGCCAGATAGAATTCTTCCTGGCTAATCCTATCACTTTCTCAAAGGAAGTAGCAAAATAGCCTTCTCCTTGCGATCCTTCAGGCATCTCGGTAATAGCGATATTATTATGAATATCTGCTTTCCTGGGATGAATATTAAAACGTACCGGGCGCATAGTAATAAATTAAAAATGTTACTGCAACTTGCTTTAATTGTAAAAAATACACTAATCTTCCCAGATCAATGCACCCTTTTTAATGATGTATATAAAGCCCACCAGGAAAAAGGCAACGAACATCAACACCGCATAAAAGCCATTCCAACCCAATTGCCTGAAATTAACCGCATAGGGATAAAAGAAAATCACCTCCACATCAAACAGTACAAACAGGATCGCCACCAGGAAATACTTGATAGCCATTGGATGGCGTGCATCACCATGCGTTTCAATACCGCTCGCAAAGCTTTCCAGCTTATCCTTTGTTTTACGCTTAGGTCCCAAAAGAGAAGATGCGCCTATCATTGTAGCCACAAAACCAACCGCGAATATCAGTTGTATGCCAATAGGTAGATAGTTTACAGATGTGTTTGCCTCTAACAGTACACGGAGGGGGTTCATAATTGGATTGTAATAGAATTGTAATAAAAAGCAAAAATAAGGGTGCGAAGCATACAAAAGAAAAACTCCCCGCAATTGGAGGAGTTATTTCTCTGTTTATTTTTTAGGGTTACCTGATCCTCCCGTTTTAGAAGCCGGTTGCTTTGATTGTTGAGCAATGGCCTTCTCCAATATCGGTTTCACCTGTAAACCAAATTTATCATCAGGGTAGTATACCAGCAGCCTGTTCACTACTTCCAAAGCTTTGGGAAAATCCTTCGCTTTATCTGCATAATAAGATGCCATGTAATAGAACTGTGAAGAGATCAATCGTTGGTTCTTGATAGAGTCTTTACTTAAAAATGTAATGTATTGCTCCAAAGCCGGAAGGGCAGTACCCTTCGTGGTATCCACATCTGTTAAGACCGCAGACTGTGCTTTAAAGCGGTATCCATAGATCTGGTCAGGGAACTGTTGGATGTATATATTGCTGATGCGTGTGGCCTCTGCAGTATCTTTTGCTTTGATAGCCGCATCTATCCAATAAAAGAAGTCTGTATTGCTAAGCGGTGTTTTTAAGCTATCGCTTTTGCTCAACCATTTGAATTGCTCAGGATAGTTTTGTGCTTTACCCCAAATATCTGCTGCCAGTTTTGTGTATTTGATCCTGTCTGCAGTAAGCGTATCATTAGATAATGCTTTTTCTATATAACTAACAGAAGTCGCTTCATTACCGGGGAATTTAGAGAACACTTTTACAGCAAACTCATAATCGGAAGGCTGGATATTATCCTGTGTAGCAGCAGCAAAGAATTTCTCTGCATAGGCTTTTGCCTGTACGCTATCACCTAACCTGTCATAGTCATATGCATAAATAATATTCAGGCGGGGTACATTAGCTGTACCAAAAGAAGTTTCGATCTCTTTTGCCTTAGCCAGCGATTCATTGTATTTACCCGCACGGAACAGGTAATCTGCATACAAAAGGTCGTTATTAGGATCTTTATCAGCAGAAGCGATAAATTTTTCCAGGTTATCCTTAGCCTTATTAACGTCCTTATCCTTGTAATAATCATACAAAGTATAATATACAGGAGGGAAATTAGCATCAGCAGCAATAGCATCACTAAATAAAGGCAGGAATAACTCAGCATTATTCTGGCTATAATAGATACGGCCCATCCGGTATTTAGGTTCTGCATTCTTAGGGTCGCGGGTCGCCGCTTCCTGGAAGGCTTTTACAGCTTCACCGCCATTTTCACCACCCAGTTTCAGGTAAGCTACACCCAGGTTCACCAATATATCAGCATTGGTCAGGTCTGCAGCAGCGCCCAGTTTCATTTTATCGATCGCGTAAGGAATATCCTTTGTTTTAGAAGCTGCATCAATGTTTGCCCTGCCAATAGCGTTGATCACACCAGCATTCACTTTGCCTTTATTCTTACCCTTTGTTTCAGTGCTCATGGTAATAGCCTGCTCAAACTTTTGCTTAACAGCATTGATATCTGCACCACCGATCATATCTATATTTGCCATTCCCACTATTACCCAGGCGTCGTTTACGCCACCCTGTAATGCCTGCTGGTATAAAGCCTTGGCTCCGGCCACATCACCATTCGCCAGCAGTGCCTGTCCATACCAGTAAATGGTTTGTCCATCTTTGCTATTCGCATCATACGCTTTCTTTAATACATCAGTAGCTGTCTTCTTTTTAAATTCATAATTTAAGTACTTGATGCCCTCTGTCACTGATTGTGCTGCAATAAAGCTAACACTCAATACTACTCCCAGCATCAAAGAAACGGTCTTCTTCATGTTCATGTGCGTGTGTTTTATTATAGTTGTTAATCTGCGCTTTTAATATTACTCGTCCTTTTTAGAAACCCCATTTTAGCCGGTGCCAAAAAAGCTCTCTTAAACACCAGCTGACCTCTTTCGAGGCTCATGAAGTTTACAAATCCCGTACCTAACCCTGTTGAATTCTCTTTTAATATATAATACAAGGGTCGGGCAAGCGGGTATTGTGAAAAAGTGATCGTTGCCTGCGATGGTTTTGCAAATTCTCCTTTATCAAGGCATTTAACACACTCCACCAATCCCAGGCGTATCTTCTTCAGGTTTGCCTGCTGCGTAGAATCATAATTATCACCTACCCAGCTCAATCCCACAAAACCGATAGCGTTCTCTGTCTTAGATACGATATCTATCACCTCCCGGCTGCTGCCGGAGGCCACAACATTTTTTCCAAATGCAACGCCTTTTAAAACGCTATCCTGGATAAAGCGAACAGTGCTTGTTGCATTTTTACCATCCATTACCGCCGTTATAGGGGTTTTACCGGCTAAAATATCCTGTAATTGCTGAATGGTGAATACGCTGTCTTTGCTGTGAATATTGGTTATTACAGCAACCGCATCGTATGCTACTACATCCCATGTTGGTTTATATTGCAATTGTTGCTTATAAAAGGCCAGCTCATTGTCGTTCAATCCTCTTGCCGTAATGATCATCCTCGTACTATCGCTTTGCAGATCCTTAAAACACTCCACTTCGGGTTTATAGGATACCACAATATTGGAATTGGGATAGGTAGAATGATATACCTTCAGTTCCTCCTCAATTACCGGTTTAAAGCTCTCATCCACGCTAATATGGATAGTACCCCTGTTGTGGTGTATCGTACAGTTCCTTTTTCCCGTTTTTTGAGCTACAGGAGGTAAATGCCATCAACACAATGGCCACCATCCCTAAATGTACCCATCTCTTCTTCATGTTAATAATTCCTCTTTAATCCACGATACAACCTAAACCCGCCATACAATACACAAATACCGCCAAACCAATACCGGAACGCTTTGTCATACAACGCTACAAAGTCTATCTTCAACTGGTCGGCAAACAACATACACACAGCCATTCCCAAAAACAAAAGCGCCATAGTAATGTCATAGATCATCCTTAAATTAACATAACTCTTCCGCTGTTTTTCTCTGTATTCACTTTCCATGTACGGTATTTCTTGAAACGAGGTGAGCAATATAGTGAATTTTGATTTTTGGCTATCCTGCTTTTACATAATTTGATAAAAGTTTATTTTCTGTGGTAAAAAACAAGGGATATTCTTCCCAGCTATTGAGATGCGGGATAAAATGAAATCCATACACCCAAATGCTAAAAAAAACAAAATATGTGCAGGAAGGATCAGGATCAGGCAATGGGTAGCTCTATGTAGAAAATAGTGCCACTCCCGGGAACGCTTTCAAACCATATTTTACCCCCGTGTACCTCTACGATCTGTTTGGAAATAGCCAGCCCCATACCAAAAGGCTGCTCCCCCGAGGTACCGGGTCTTCGTATATCAGTAAACATATCAAATATGGTCTCTCTCATATCAGCAGGTATCCCTATGCCATGATCTTTCACGGCGATCAGGATCACCTCATCTTCTATTGTCATTTTCACCCCAATAGTAGCGCCACTGGGGCTAAACTTGATGGCATTAGCCACCAGGTTATTAAATACCCGCCACATTTTTTCCTGGTTAACGGTTAACACAAAATGAGGCGCCTCCAGTTCAATCTGCTGTCTTTTCTCCTCTGCCTTAAAACGGAGCATATCCACACAATAACGAAGCAGGATATAAAGGTCTATCGGGTCCTTTTTAAGCGTGATGGTCTGCGTATTGATCAATAACAGGTCATTGATCAGCCGGAGTGAATGCTCACCGGAGGTTTTAATAATAGACAACATCATCTGATCCTCTTTGGAGTGATGCTGGCCCTTCAGTATGGTCTCCGTAATGATGGCAATACTGTTAACAGGGTTGCGCAGGTCATGCGCCACTATTTTCATCATCCGGGTATTTTCTTCCTGGCTCTGCTCCAGGGCTGTAAGAGCATTCTGGATCTGGATATTGTGCTCCCTGATCTCCTGGTTTAAACGGGTCAGCTCATCCACATTCTTTCTGGAACGCTTCAGGTAATACACTACTGTAAACAACATGGCCACGCTCATCACCAAAAACCCGATAGCCGTGCTGAGGTAGTTTGTTTTTAGCTGGTTATCCTTGCGCAATAAATTGAAGTGGTATTGCTCTTCCGCATTTTTTAGCCCTGCGTCTATATCTGCTGTTTTCAGGCCCATGTTTACCTCTTCCATTTCATCGTGCATGGTATGGTACAACTGGGAATAATTGTATGCCTGTTCTATATCGTGTATTTGATAGAAATAGTCCCATTTCAACTTATACCAGCGCAGCCATATATCCTCATTGATCAGGCTTTTCCCCCGTCTCGCAACCAGGTCTCTATTCACCTGTTCCAGTATCTCATTCACTTTATCATAATGTGCCTGTTCCAGGTATACCCTCGCCAGTTTCAGCTGTGCCGTTTGCGCGTCCTCTATGGCAAAACCGGGATGGTTATTGATCCGTATACTTTCCTGCAGGTATTTTTCGGCTTCCCCGTAATTATTTAAGGAAGCATATACCCCACCCAGGTTACCATCAATCACCCCTATAGCCACTTGCATAAACTTATGACGTTCGGGAAATTTACTTTCGTTACGCGCCACAAAAGCCAATGCCTGCTTGTAGAAGTAAATAGCGCTATCCGGCATGTTCGACTTCTCGTAGCATAAGGCAATCGTATTCATATTGCCCTGCGGGAAAGTAAACTGGGTATTAAAATCTGTGCCCTCCTTACAATGCGTGCTCTCCTCCAGCGCTTGCCGTAAATAAGGAATGGCTTCCATGTATTTGGTTTGTTTATATCTTACCAACGCCAGTTTACCACTAAACGTGCTATAGTCGCAGCTATCCAGGTTTTGCTGAGCAAAACGTTTCCCCTCAAAGTATGATTGAAAAGCTTCTTCATAATCTTTCCTGGCTAATGATATATTCCCTTTCAAAAACAGGGTATAGCTATACTGCATGGCATATCGCTTCTCCTTGTCTTTTAAAAGAGCCAGCATGCTGTCTGCATATAAAGTCGCGGTATCTGTGCTTTTTCGGTATCTCAGGTAGTAATTTACCTTATGGTTATAGTTTCTCCACGCATCCAGGATGCCAATATGCGCGAGCCTGTGATAAGCTGAATCAAGATAGGTGATGGAATTTTCCGGGTGAGGGCCATTCAATAGATTGTCTGCCTGATCTGCAATTGTATCTGCATAAGGGGTATGATCCGGTACTCCTCCCGTCGTTTCCCGGCAGGCGGTGCACAATAACACCATCACAATGCAGATCAGTGGGTAAAAACGATTCAAACTCCTGTTGCGATAATAACTACATAGCATGTCTAAGGAATTAAATTAACCTGACAACCGGGAAGTACGGACAAACCCGGCATGTTCCAATAAAAATATTATTGGGCTAAGGAGTTATTAATGTTGGCTGTCAGAAGCAGTTATCGTAACTACTGGTCAATTTTATCAGCAGGGTCTTCCGCTGCTATCCGTGTATCAAGGGGTATCTTCTTGCTTTTTTAGCATGGCAGCCTTAATGGCTTCTTCTGTACTGGATCGTATATAATCAGGAGGCTTCACTTCATTCTCCAGTACATACGCTCTGAGTACGTCTTCGAAAGAACCCTGGGAATCGGGCAGTTCAGCATAACGGGCGCATAGTTGCTCGAATTCCTGCCTTTCTTCTTCCGAAGCCAGACCTAATACGTAGCTTTCTATAATGCCACTTAATATGTATTCCTTTATATTCATTTCAAACGTTCTCTCAATTGTATCAGTGCATTGCGGATCCTGGTCTTTACAGTACCCAGGGGCAATCCTTCCAGCCCTGCTATCTCTTCCTGTGTATGCCCTTTAAAGTAGGCCAGGTCAATCAGGTTACTGTATTCAGGCCTTAGTTGTTCCACTGCCTTTTTTAATCCAATACTGTTAAAGATTCTCTGCGTGATGGTATCCGTGCTTTCGGTGTAAACAGTCTCCAGGTAGTCCAGTTCGTCTTCTACGTTTTGGTTTTTACTGCTATTACGGTAGGCTTTTGAGCGGAGGGTATCGATAGATAAATTGCGGGCAATATTCAACATCCAGGTAAACAGTCTTCCTTTGGCGGGATCGTAGCTATCTATCTTGCACCAAACATTGATAAATACATCCTGTAATATTTCACAAGCCAGTTCTCTGTCGGGAACAATCTGGATAATAATAGAATACAGCCCCCCACTATACTTTTCGTACAGGTAAGGGAATACCTTCTCCTCCTTCTCTTTCAACTGCGTCACTAATTCCTGCTCCGTATATTTATTATCGCTAACATTCACAAGCCGCACTGTTTTCAATGTAAGATAATAAAAAAGAATTATTAAACGGCAACTGCATTTTCAGCTGCCAATATTTCATTTTTTAGAAACTTAAAGAACGTATATTTTATTATATATTGAGCAAATAAATTATAAAAATTTGATATCCAAGGCTATTATTCCACTAGCTACCCTTTTTGAGACCTACAATTCCGATGAGGATAAGCAGGACAAAAAACACCTGCTGGAGATTGGTGCTTTCCTTAAACCAGGCAATATCTACCAGTTTCACGCCTACCAGGGTAACCCCCATCCAAACAGCCAGGGCCGTAGAAGCGGGTATTTGTTTAATGGCTATAGAAAAGCAAACGATATTACCCAGGCCACAAATAATATAGCCTATTAGCGGCGCCAGAGTGAGAATACCGGTTTTATCAGTAAAGAACTGTAACCAATGAATAGCCGCTACCTTCTTAAAATCCAGGAACTTTAAGCAAAAGGTCCATACAATTTCAAACAAAGAAGCAACAAAGAGATAGAGCCAGGGCATACAATGTGGGATTTATGATGTGGGATGTTTCCGAGCCAGCAACTTCATCGTCTTCGGTCTTAACGAATAATACCACCGGAATGTTTTATTGCGTTGTAGTAATTTCTCCTCGTCTATCTTTTTAATGGCATAGGCATGCTGCAAAAAATAGTCCCTGGGATAGTCATAATACAACCCATATTGCTCCGGTTTTTTATCAGGTAAATAAGCCGTACCAAAGATCCAGTCCCAAATGGCCAGTTTGGTAGAGTAATTGGCATAGAATACTTCCCGGTGGTCTGCATGGTGCCACTGGTGCATTTCGGGACCATTGATAAAGTATTGCAGCTTGCCCGATCTGACATTGATATTGGAATGGATATACATACCCCAAACCGCATCAATCAAAGCCTTTATAGGAACCACGATAGGATTTGCACCCAACAGTATAATGGGTGCAAATTCTATGGTTTGGTTAATGAGTATTTCGATACTGTGTGAGCGGGAGCCTGCCAGCCAATCCACTTCTTTATTCGAATGATGTGCCTCATGCGTACGCCAGAGTACTTTGGAATGATGCTGCCACCTGTGAAACCAGTATATATAGAAATCGTGCGTTACCAGGAAGAACAATACCTGTGCTGCCAATGGCCACCCGGTTACAATATGCAGGGAGGATAAATGAAAACGCTTGTCAAGAGGCAGAATGGCATAATCAAATATCAGGATCTTCAGGAAATAGCTCTGTATAAGGGTATACCAAACCAGGTCCACCCAAAAGCCATCCCTGAAAAAGGGCAATCCCTTCCGGTAAGGATATTTTCTTTCCAGTATAATAAAAACAACTACGCTCAACAATAGTATCGCCGTAGTGTACCAGGTTATTTTATCCATTCACGGTCATGGCAGTATTCACTACCCTTCTTAATTTTTTGAGAGAACCTTTTTCGCTGTCATACACACGCTTGATACCATCACCCATGGCCTGTTCCACATCACGGATATCTCTCACCAGTCTTTGCATGCCCTGTGGTTCTACAGAAGCCGCCTGGTCGGAACCCCACATCGCCCTGTCCAGCGTAAAATGTCTTTCTATAAAAGTGGCACCCATAGCAATGGCAGCAATGGTAGTAGACAATCCTGTTTCATGCCCGGAGTAACCAATCGGTGTATTGGGATAACGCTTTTGCAGTGTTTTGATCATGTTCAGATTCAGCTCTTTGGGGGGGCAGGGATACGCAGAGGTAGAATGCGCTATCATCAGCTTGTCCGTATTGAACTTATCAATGGCATCTTCTATTTCCTCACTGGTAGACATCCCTGTCGATAACATAAACGGCCTGTCCAGCTGCTTTACCTTTTCTATCAGGTTATGATCCGTTAAAGAAGCAGAAGCAAACTTGTATAGCTTAGGTTGAAACTGTTCTATAAAATCGACAGACTCCTCATCCCAGCAGGAAGCAAACCAGTCAATGCCTTTTTCTTTGCAATAGGCATCAATAGCAGCATATTCTTCATACCCAAACTCTACCATATGCCTGTAGTTGATATAGGTCATCTGGCCCCAGGGGGTATCTCTCAATATATGCCACTGGTCAGGAGGTGTACATATTTCAGGTGTACGCTTCTGGAATTTTACTGCATCACAACCAGCCGCAGTTGCTTCATCTATCAATTGCTTTGCAATATCAAGCGAACCATTATGGTTAAGGCCTATTTCAGCTATGATGTAAACAGGTTGCCCGTCACCGATGGACCTGTTTCTGCTGATCTGAATCTGTTTCATAGTAACCTGGTTTTTAAGATTTAAAATGTGTTTGTTATTAATTGATATAGTCTTTTAAATAGCTGTCCATCCGCCATCTACTATCAGGTTAGCTCCCGTCATATAGGCGGATGCCTCGCTTGCCAGGAAAACAATTGCGCCCCTGTAATCACCGGGATAAGCCATTCTCTGCAAAGGCGTTTTATTGGCATAGTTCTGTTTAAAGAAATCATCCTGCCCATTCTCCACCCCACCGGGTGAAAGCGCATTTACACGCACGTTCTTTTTGCCCCAGTAAGAAGCGAGGAATCTGGTAAACCCGATCACAGCGGATTTGGTTACCGGGTAAGCAGGCGATTTATAAAAGGTTTGCTCTCCCTGCTCATTTTTATAAATGTCCTGGTCAGGCGCCACAACACCATAAGTAGAAGCGATGTTGATAATACTACCGGATTGTTTTTCGGCCATCACGGTACCAAATACCTGTGAGCAGAGAAAAACACCGGTTACATTCACCTGCCATGATTTGTTCCACATCTCCAGCGGGTAATTTTCAAACATGGATTGCACGCCTGCCAATGCAGGGTTCTCAAACATGTCATTGATAGCCGCATTGTTCACCAGTATGTCTATCGTACCATATTTACCAAGAATGGTTTCTTTTGCTGCCTGTAAAGAAGCGGTGCTGGTTACATCAACCCCTACAGCCAAATGATGATCTCCTAAGGAAGCAACCAGTTGTTCGCAGGCCTTACTATCTACATCCGCTGCTACTACATGGGCCCCGGCTTCTGCCAGTGCCGCACAATGCTGCCTGCCCAGTAAACCACAGGCGCCTGTTACAATGGCCGTTTTATTTTGTAATGAGAACAAGTCCATCTGTTTCCTTATGCTTTTACTACAGGTTTGGTATTAAAGTTTGTCACCTTTCTAAACACCGCTTCTACCGGCTTACCCTTCAGGGAAGCCGCTACGGTTGATTTTTCAACCGCCTCTTTCAATAGCTGTAATACTTCCCGGTATGCTTGTAAGGTGTATTGAATGTCTTCATCGGTATGGCTAAAGCTCATGTTATGGAAGCCAGACCATAAGATGCCTTTACGGATCAGCTCCTGCTGTACGTATGATTTTAATTCCAAAGGATTACCGGCGCTTGCATCGAAAGTGATGAGTGAACGGCAATCATATCCTACACAACGCGTATAGTGACTGATGCCCAACTCTTCTGCAATAGCATTGTAGCCGTCTTTCAGCAGCTTGCCTTTTGCAGCCAGGTAAGCAGGTACATTTTTATCGATCATCTCCTGTATCGTAGCTACTGCAGCCGCCAGTGAAAGCGCTTCTCCGCCAAACGTGGTAAAGAAAAATACTTCTTCATTAAAGAGATCCATGATCTCCTTCCTGCCTGTTAATAAGGAGATGGGCATACCATTGGCAAATGCTTTTGAATAACAAGCCAGGTCAGGCGTTACTTCAAAGTACTCCTGTGCACCACCCACTGCTATACGAAAGCCGGTCCACATTTCGTCGAAGATCAATAAAGTGCCATTGGCTTCACATACTTCTTTCAGTTCCTGCAGGAAGTTGTTTTTTGGCGCCTCAAACACAAAAGGTTCCAGTATCACGCAAGCCGTATCTTCATCCAATGCATCTTTTACGGATTGTATATCGTTGTAGTCAAACGTCGCGCTCAGGTCTGCGATCTCTGATGGAATACCACTATTGCGGCTGGTTACGGAAATATACCAGTCATGCCATCCATGATAGCCACAACACAACACTTTTTTCCTGCCTGTAAAAGCCCTGGCAACCCTTACGGCTGCGCTGGTAACGTCTGCCCCTGTTTTGCTGATGCGGATCGCTTCTGCATTAGGGATCACCTTGTTCACCAGTTCTGCCAATGTTACTTCCAGCTCATGCATCATGGAGAAAGTAATCCCATCTTTTAACTGCGCTGTAACAGCCGCATCTACTTTAGGGTAGCAATAGCCCAGCGATAATGGCCCGATCGCCATATTGTAATCGATGTATTCATTGCCATCTACATCCCATACATGCGCGCCTGATCCCTTCTTCAAATACTTGGGTGCTACGCCATTCACATATTGTCCCGGACCTTTGGCCAATGTTTGCGTTACTGGCGACATGATCTTCAACGCACGTTCGTATAGCCTGTTCGATTCTGTGATAACAGGATAGTCGTTATTAAAGGAGATGGTATTAGCCATTGTGTATGATCTTTATTTGTTGTATTTCATTAATAATATTCGCAGCAATATGTTTGGCAGTAAAGGCTTCATGTTCCAACACCTCGCTTAGCAAGCCGGGTTTAAACCATCTCTCTTCCAATGCTACAGGGAATACATTGGCAGAAAGCCGGCTCTTTAACAAGGTTTCCGCTACTATACTATATAAGCCCCCTGTCAGGAAATGGTCTTCGATAGTTACAAGCAGGGTATCTTTTAAGGCGCTCAGAATGATCACCTCCTCATCTACCGGTTTTAAAGAACGCATGTTCACCAGGCCAACAGATAAACCCTCCTGCTCCAGCAATGCTTTTGTTTGCAAGGCTGTATCGAACAGGAACCCGTATACCAGCAGGGTAACATCATTGCCTTCACTGATCACTTCTGCTTTACCTGGTTCATAAGGTGCATGGCTATAATTCCCTTTTTTATGATTGGCCCGGATATAGGAAGGGTGTGGCGAGTTCCAGATATGAGGCAACATCATCACCATGTCTTCCTCATCAGCAGGTGCAAATACCTGCATACCGGGAATGGCACGCATTAAAGAAACATCTTCAATAGATTGATGGGTAGGGCCATTACCATCCGATAAAAAGCCGGGTATATAACCGCATAACTTCACCGGCAGGTTAGCGATCCCCACATCTGTACGGATAAATTCAAAAGCGCGCATGGTTAAAAAGGGAGCCAGCGCATGTATAATTGGAATACGGCCCCTTAGTGCCAACCCGGCAGCCATGCCTACCATAGTTTGCTCTGTAATACCGGTATCTATAAACCGGTTGCCAATGGCAAGCGCCTACATTACGTACCAATGCCCTGTTCTCTGCAGTCATTACCACTATCCGCTCATCTGCCAATGCTGTTTGTATCAATAGTTCCTCGTAAGTCATTTATCGTACTATTAAAGTTTCTGATTCAAGATTCGCTTTTGCATTACCATGTAATTCATCGAGTAGTTGCACCGCCTCGTTCTTAGTGAAGGAGCAAAACCAACGGTCAGCTCTTGCTTCTATACTGGGTAATCCCTTACCTCTTACGGTATCGGCGATGATCACGTTTACCTTGTTGTTGTTAAAAGGCACACCCCGTAAGGCTTCTTCTATTTGCGCAAAGTCATGACCATTGATTCGTTTTACAGAACAGCCAAAAGCTTCAAACTTATCGGCCAGGGGTTCCAGTGGTACCAGGTCCTCTGTACGTATGTTTGCCTGGAACTGGTTACGATCCACCAGTAGGGTAAGGTTACTCAAACCATAGGCATTCGCCACCAGCAAGGTTTCCCATACGCTACCCTCGTTCAATTCTCCATCACCTGTTATCACCACAATTTGATTGGTCTGTCCTTTGATCTTACAATCCATCGCCACCCCTGCTGCTACAGCCGGGAGGTGCCCCAGGGAACCGGAATGAAATTCAACACCCGGTATATTCCTGTTGGGATGCCAGTAGATAGAATCTGTTGCGAGTAAATGATTTTGTAAACGGGCTTTCTCTATAAAGCCCAGTTCTGCCAGTGTGCCATACATAGCAGGTACATCATGCCCTTTCGAAAGGAACAGGTAATCCCGCTGCGGGTTTTGTAACTGGTCTTTATCTATGTTTAAGAACTCGGAATACAGGTATACCATCAGCTCTACACACGAGAGAGAAGCGCCGATAAAGCAGCCACCTCCTACTGACATACCGATGATATGCTCCCTTACCTTCAATGCAATGCCTTGCAGTTCTTCCTGTTTGTTCTTTGTAATCATTCCTTTGCTAGCTTTTTTGTTTGTTGAGGAGATATGGTTTTCAACTCATGCAGGTGATGCCTGTACCAGTTCACACCAGCCAGCTGGCTATTGATGTTATAGATAACAGGCCGTTCATTCAGCAGGATAAGAATATCCTGTAAAGTGAATAGCGGGTTTACCGGGTACAATTCCCCGTATACGGCTTTTATAAACAGGTAGTCTTCTTTATAATCGATCGTCCACCGGTGGGTCATGGAATGGTCCTCGCCGGTTTCCATTAATACATTGGCTATATTGAACCGTTCCGGTCTTTCCCAGATATACGGCGTGGTATGTTCCCGCTCAAATACTTCTGTTGCATTGCCCCAGGCTTCCTGCAGCGTACCAATACTCATTACTTCCACATCATTGCCATCCGGGTAAGTGGCAGGGTGCAAATTGCTTACATAATCATAGGTAGGGTAGCGATCCAGGTAAAACCCGATCACCCGATCAATCACTGCTGGATCAATTAACGGGCAATCACTGGGTATCTTGATCACCACGTTAGCCTTGTATTGTTTTGCCACCTGGTAATGCCTGTCCAGCAGGTCATGTGCATCACCGCGAAAACAGGCGATCCCTTCTTTATGGCAGATGTCTTCAATAATATTATCGTCACTATCTACGGTAGTGGCCACCACTACCTTACCACAGAGCTTAGCAGCCATCACCCGTTCTGCCTGCCGTACAAACAATGGCTTCCCCAATACAGGCATCAATACCTTATCCGGCAGGCGGGAAGAGCCTGTTCTTGTTTGTATAACGGTTACTATCTGTAATTGTTCTGCGTTCATTTACACCAGTTGGGGTTGAGGTAAACGATACATTTCCAGGAAGGCATCCCTGCTGCCTTCAAATTCAATATAGCTCCGGCAGATCTCTGCAATAGCAGTAGCAGAACTGCCACCATTTTGCAAGGGCGTTAATTCCTTTAGCTTCCCCACATCAAAATAGGAATGCACTTTCTTACCCAGGGCAATACCGATATACACCAGGGTAGAGTACTGGGTGATCAGCTCTTCACAATTAGCTATCATTACATTCGGGTCCTGGTCAGTATAGATCAAAGTATCAGCCGGTGCATATTGTTGTATTTCTGCAATAGCACGCTCCTTCTGTTCGTTGGGATGCAGCTTAAAGATGAGCTGCCTGCCACCAGCTACTTCCACACAATATTGAATAAAAGCCTCCCTGTCATCTTTGTTGAATGTTTCCCGTATATCCGAAGTAGTCACCAATACATAATCACGATAAGGGAAATCATTTTGCAGAAAGGTTTCTATGTTATCGTAATTAGGTATGCCCGTCACGAATATGCGCGAAGGATCCGTACCCAAAGAAGCAAACTGTTTTTGATATCCATCGGAAGCGGCACAATAGATATCGCAAATATTGGCAGCGCCGTTAAAGGCCGTATTACCTGCTATATAAGTAGGTAGTTTTAATGAATGAACGATCTTCCCCCAGGAAGTGATCGGGTCTGTCATACCCTCCTGAACCCATATGGTTTTACACTTTTTCAGCCTGGATGTCACCAGCATATCTGAACAGAATACTACCAGGTCATAGTGGTTATTGTATACCTGCCTGGCATAGTCATTACGAAGCCCATGCTTTTGTAAATAGGTGTCTGCTTTTCGTTTGAATTCTCCACCCAGTATCGTGGTATCCAGCCATTTCCATTTAACAGCCATTTTAATCAAAGGGTGGTCGCTGTATAGCTGGCTGAAGAAACAGTCATAGTCTGCCAGCTGATCCGCAATTTGGTGCATTTGCGAAGTCTGGTTAGGGGAGCCTATTAAAAAGAGTACCTTCTTTTTGGCCATATAGGAAACCTATTGACTAGTTATTCAATACAGGATTTTCGTTGCCATACTACTGATAACGAATATGTAAAATTGGAGCGGTTTACAGTGCTGTGGAGCGGCTGTAAAGGATATTACAAAAAGGTAATAAGAAGATCATCAAAAATTAACACAGGGGGTGTACTGAGAGGAGAGAGATTTCGTGGAGGATTCTCGCCGAAAACGCAAAATACATAAAAGAGATTCACGCGAAGCCACTTAAATAGCATGTCGACCTTTTAGAACATTAACAGAGGTACCTGTACCGTTAGGCGTGAATTCCTTGCTTTGATCTGCCCTTAACTATTGACAAATTAGAGGACTTATTTTTTTTATTCTTCTTTTTTGTAAAATATTGTGACAAAGCAAGTTCTTCCTCTTTTGTTAAAGAACCCTGTCCACCAATAAAATCCGGTTCGTTTATTTGCTTTTTCATCCGTTTAGGTTTTTAAAGTAACGATCAATAAGTTTTAATGCAGCTCTTGTTTCAATAATCATTAATGCGTCCTCCAAAGTGAGTGGCACCCAAGGTATTTTCATAATGCTCTATAAGTTGTGTTTTGGAGATAAATGAAACATTCCCTTGATGGCCACGTTGAAAAGAAAGTCTGCAAGCAAACGCTACCAGGTTTCCTGCAACGCCTGAATACATTTTATTCTGCCCTTGTTAAAAGGAGCGCTCTCAACAAGATGCATAAAAACATGGTCAGTTATACTTTTAAGATCATTAGAAGATACAAGTGAAACTTCTGTTTGAAAGCTGTCGCCTGTAATAACATTTTCAATAGAGTTAGTCAATTTATCGATAAGGAAATCCAACCCTAATGATTAAGCTTTTTTCACATAGCGAATTTAAGAAAAATTGTAAGGCTTATAAAGTATTTTAAAATCTCTTATTCCAGGCAAAGACCACATTTTAACGATTGCTTTGTATTTACGTTTGTACCTTAGTTCTGTAAGGCCATCCTCCTTTGTCCAAAACCGCTATTATGCAGTCAATTGTACGATCGGTTCTCTACATAGCGATCTTAATTTTGCCATATGCATAATAGGCAGCGTAAAAAGTGTGGCACAAACCCAGCCCCCATCAAACCCTTCTTCTGTTTACCATATACTATCCTCACCTAAGCTACATTTGTCCGGCGATCCCGTTGTAACCAGCGATTCCGCTTCCTGTACCATCCCGTTTAGCCGGGTAGGGAACCTTATTTTAATACAGGCCAAGGCCGATACGATTGAAGGAAACTTTATCCTGGATACCGGCGCTCCGGGCCTGGTACTGAACCTTACCTATTTCCGTCAATATGTATCTTCCGGCGCCAGCGACAAAGGTGGTATCACCGGGGGCGTAACAACAGCCTCTCAAACCAATATTGATAAACTCTCCTTCGGGCCCATTAAATATTACCACACCGATGCAGACCTGATCAACCTGGGTCATATAGAAACCAGTAAGGGCGTTAAAATACTGGGACTGCTGGGAACACAGCTCTTTAAGCAGTTCGAGATGATCATCGATTATGAGAAAAGCCTGATCTACCTTCACCTGATCAGTCGCAAAGAAGCGGCTACCTATAGAAGCAGCCTGCTCGCAGATACTTCTACCTATAGCACGATCCCTATTGAGATGGTGGAGGATAAGATCATTGCACATGGTGAGATGGGTGGAAAGAAGCTGAAATTCGTGATCGACAGTGGGGCCGAATCCAATGTACTGGATAGCCGTTTGCCCGGCAAAGTATTTGAAAGTGTGGTGATCACGCGTCGTGTGCTGCTTAGTGGCAGCAGTAATCAAAAGGTGGAGGCCCTATATGGCAACCTGAAAAACATGAAGATCGGCAACCAGAATATCAGCAGCCTGCCGGTATTGATCACCAACCTGGAAAAGATGTGTTATTCGTATAATGATTGTATAGACGGGATGCTCGGATTTGATTTCCTGTCTTTGCACCGGATTGGGTTTAACTTTGTAACGCATAAAATGTATATATGGAAATAAAGGCTACCATACATAGGAACAGGGTGGTACGCTTTTGTTTGTGTGCTGTTCTCCTGGTGTTGCTTCCATGCATAGGCATGATGGCACAGAAGCCTCATGGGCCAATAGATGGAAAGAAGCTCGTAAAAGAATATACCGTTAAAGACGGTAAAATGTATATTGAACTAGGCAAGCAATTAACAGAAGCTGCCATCGATAGTTTTATTGGCCAGTACAACCTCTCCGATCTGGCACTCAAATATTTTATCCGCACCGGCCTTACCGATTCCTTAAAAAGGCTGGGCTGGCAGGTAGATATCAATAACAAGTCAGTGTTCGTAATCAGTAAACCCCTCTTTAGTTTTAAGAACATCGACAATATTGCTGATAAGATCCTCTTTACAGAAAAGCATCCTACCATACCGGAAATGTTCCCTTCTGTGAGCGATGGCGTTGTATTTGGATACAACCAGTTTAGAAATAAGTATCCCTTTGCTATTACTGAAACAGAAGTCACTTTCTTTATTCGTAACCACCAGAATGCTAACCGTATGGTATTGTCAGGCAGCTTTAATGGCTGGGCGCCGGATGCATGGCCTATGAAGAAGACAGATAGTGGCTGGATAGCGTATGTAAGGCTCACGCCCGGTAAGTACTGGTATAAGTTTGTTGCCGATGGTAACTGGATGATAGATGATGATAACCTGCTGCGTGAGAATGATGGCCGGGGTAATACCAATTCCGTCTATTATAAAACCAATGTTGTTTTTACGCTTAACCAGTTTGCCAATGCCGGAAAGGTATACCTCTCTGGTAGTTTTAACAACTGGCGCGCCGCCCAGTTATTAATGAATAAAACAGCCAGGGGGTGGCAGCTGCCTCTATACCTGGCAAATGGTACACATACTTACCGGTATGTAGTAGATGGTGAATGGCATGCTGATCCAAATAATCCCGAAAAGCTCCCTAACGAATATGATGATTTTAATTCGGTGATCCGTCTCGGCAAGCCTTACCTGTTTAAATTAAACGGCTATACCAATGCGCATTTTGTAGTGCTGGCCGGCACTTTCAACAAATGGCGCAAGGAAGAATTGTTTATGAAGAAAACGGCCACTGGCTGGCAATTGCCCTATACACTTGGCGATGGTAATTATGAATACCAGTTCTTTGTAGATGCAAAGCCTATCACCGACCCTGCCAACCCGCTTGTTACCAATAAGAATAAGAAAGACATTGGCAACTCTTACCTGATCATCAACCCCAATTATACCTTCCGTTTAAATGGTTTCCCCAATGCCAAAACCGTTTACCTGGCCGGTGATTTTGACGACTGGAGCCCCAATACATTACTCATGCAAAAAGAGGGCGACTCTTGGGTATTCAGTGTACACCTCTCCCCGGGCAAACACCTTTATAAACTCCTGGTGGATGGGCGATGGATCACTGACCCCGGCAATAAGCTATGGGAGCAAAACCAGTATGGCACCGGTAATTCTGTACTGTGGATAGATGTACATGAGAAATAAAACCACGCTCTTTATGCAAGAAGGAATCATCGCACTGCAACAATTCTTCATACACCTCGCACAAATAGACGATGCTGCCTGGCAGGATATCCAACAATGCCTCAAACATCGCAGCTATAAAAAGAAAGACCATTTTATTACAGAAGGCAAAGTATGCAAGGACATTGCTTTTACTGTAACAGGTTCTTTTCGTTATTTTACAATGATAGATGGCGTAGAACTAACTACCTTCTTTTCCTTCGAGGGTAACTGGGTAAGCGCCTATAGCAGTTTTGTTAGCCAGGCGCCAACCTCTATTACAATAGAAGCAATGGACAATGCAGAATTACTGGTGCTATCATACGATGATCTTCAGCGATTATATAACCGCCATACCTGTATGCAAAAATTCGGCAGGCTGATGGCTGAGTACCTGGTCAATTGTTTGGAAGAAAGGATGCTAAGCCTGTTATTAAAAACCCCGGAAGAACGTTACCTGAAAACCCTGCGGGACAATGGCGCTTACTTCGACCGGGTACCACAACATTATATTGCCTCCTACCTCGGCGTCGCGCCCGAATCACTCAGCCGCATCCGCAAAAGAGTGATGCAACGTCCTATTTCTTAACCAAAGTCAACGTTTTAAGGGTTAGCGCCGGTATAGCTTTGTGTTATAAAATTACACTATGGCATTACATACACTCTTAGGCGCCAATGGCACTATCGCTACAGAACTGGTCCCCATTCTCATAGAAAACAAGGAATCCATACGGCTTGTTTCCAGGAATCCCCAACCGGTAAAAGGGGCTGAAACCATGACAGCCGATGTATTGAATTATGAACAGGTATTAAAAGCCGTTCAGGGTTCTGATATAATATACCTGCTGGTAGGTATTCAATACGACATCAAAGCATGGAGAAGGGACTGGCCTGTGATCATGCGCAACGTGATCGATGCCTGCAAAGCCGCAAAAGCAAAACTGGTATTCTTCGATAATGTATACATGTATGGCAGGGTAAACGGTAAGATCACAGAAAATACTCCCTTTAAACCGGTCAGCAAAAAAGGCGAGGTACGCGCAGCCATTGACACGATATTACTGGATGAAATGAAAGCCGGTACCATCCAGGCGATCATCGCCAAAGCCGTTGACTTTTACGGCCCTCGTTGTACCGATAAGAGTGCTGCCGGCGTGTTGGTATTCGATAGGATGAAGCAAGGCAAAACAGCCCAATGGTTTATCAATCCCAATGTTCCCCGCTCCTTCAATTATACGCCGGATGCAGCCAAAGCTTTATATATGCTGGCTGTAAAGGATAGCACCTACGGACAAACCTGGCATTTGCCCGCTGTTTCTCCTGCGCTAACAGGTAAGGAATTTATCCATCTCGCTGCGAAGTATATGAACGCCAGTGATAAGGTACAGGTATTGCCGTCCTGGTTGTTAACGATTATCGGCTGGTTCAATCCTTTTATGAAAGAAATGAATGAGATGATGTACCAGAACAAATATGCTTTTGAATTCGATTCCTCCAAATTTGAGAAGGCATTCAACTTTACCCCTACTTCTTACGAAGAAGCCATCAAGGCAACAGCCGAATGGTATAGGCAAATTCCCGCAGATCTGCGCAGATAAAAGAAACACAGATCTGCGGGAAAGATCCTTTCTTTAGCAAGCGTGTCTGTAGCGGCTATGTTCAGCCCTGCTTTCCAGTTCATGTAATAAGGCAATTCCTTCTTTCCAATCTCCCAAACCCGATTCCGCATTAATATGCCCTCTGTTTCCAATACTAACAAAGCGGGCGCCCCAATAAGCAGCCAGCTTAGCGGAACGTTCCATAGAACAGAAGGGATCATTCATACTCGCTACCACTATAGCAGGAATATCTGGTTTAATCAATGGAACAGGTGCGAAATCTTTTAAAACCCTCTTTTGAGGTATTTTCTACATCAGCCGGAGCTACCAATAAAAGGCCATTGATAAAAGGAGAATAATGATTAGCTGCCCAATGTATGGCAGTAATACAACCAAGGCTATGTGCCACCAATATACAAGGGCTATTCAATGTTTGTATGGTTGAATGTAATGTGGCCACCCAGGCTTCTTTCGAAGGGTTTTCCCAATCCTGTTGCTGTACTCTTAAAAAATTGTTGGGATACAATTGTTCCCAGTTTGTTTGCCAATGATTCTCTCCTGAATCATATAAACCTGGCACGTTCAAATATTTAATCATATCACACTGACTATTGAATAAAAAATATAGTCTACTATTTTGGTGGACAAAACTAGGCATATTATATATAAAAAGAAAAGAATTCCCCGTCTTAACAGTATTATAATAAACCAGGTATATAAAAACAAGTGTAGAAGCAAGCTAATTACATAAACAAAAGAGCCTTCAAATCCAATGGATAGAAGGCTCTTGTTACTGTTAGCCAAAGGCTAAAATGATATTATCAGATCATTTGAATGATCTCTTTGATGCTTTTAACTGTAGCAACGTAGCAACCAAAAGATCTACATCCCCACAGGTATTGTAAAAAGCCAATGAGGGCCTCACCGTGCTTTCCAGTCCAAACCTCCGTAATATAGGTTGTGCGCAATGGTGCCCGGTTCTTACGGCAATACCTTCTTTGTTTAAGGCCTGTCCTACCTGGTCGTTGGTATAGCCTTCCAGGGTGAATGACAACACACTGGCCTTTTCTTTGGCAGTGCCAATCAATCGCAAACCCGGCACCTGCTTCAATAAACGGGTAGCATATTCCAGTAAATAATGCTCATACAAAGCAATATTATCAATCCCCAGCTTGCTCACGTAATCAATAGCGGCCCCCAGCCCTACAGCATCAGCAATATTGCCTGTTCCCGCCTCAAAACGGCTGGGCGCATTATGGTATTCGGTATGCTCAAAGGTTACATCTTTAATCATGTTACCGCCGCCCTGCCAGGGTTCTGTTTGGTTAAGCAGTTCTTCTTTTCCATACACTACGCCAATACCTGTAGGAGCAAATACTTTATGGCCTGAAAAAACAAACCAGTCAGCATTTAATGCCCTTACATCCGTACGCATATGCGAAACAGATTGTGCTCCATCCAGCAACACTTTAGCGCCTGCCTGGTGCGCCATTTCTATAATAAGGGATGCCGGTGTTATTGTACCCAAAGCGTTGGACACTTGCGTAAATGCAACCAGCTTTGTTTTACTGTTCAGCAATTTCGCATATTCATCCAGCAGTACCTGTCCATCATCATCTACCGGTACCACGCGTAGCTTCAGGCCTTTCTTAGCAGCCAGTTGCTGCCAGGGTACTATATTGGCATGATGTTCCAAATGGGTAACAATTATTTCATCGCCTGCCTGCAGGTATTGCTCGCCCCAACTTTTAGCCACCAGGTTAATCCCCTCTGTGGTGCCGCGTACAAAAACAATTTCATTGGGTGAACCGGCATTAATAAAAGCCTGTACCTTTTTCCGGGCATCCTCGTACGCATCCGTAGCACGTGCAGCCAGCTCATGTGCAGCCCGGTGAATATTCGAATTCTCATGCTCGTAATAATAGCTGATCCTGTCAATTACCTGCTTTGGTTTTTGTGTAGTGGCTGCATTATCCAGCCATACCAAAGGTTTGCCGTTCACCCGTTCAGAAAGAATAGGAAAATCCTTCTTCACGGTATTTACATCAAAACCCCATGAATCAACAATAGCCGGTTTACTTTCCAGGAAATAATAGTTGGGTGCATCATCCCATGCCTGTGCAACTGCTGCAGGCGAAACAGGTAACTGATGTGAAATACCATGATCTGCAGGAATCAACGATAATACAGCCTGCAGGTTAAACAGGTAGGCCGGGTCTGCCTCATAAGGCAGGTACTCTTTTAACTGGAGCGCAGGGGAAAACAAATCATCGCCTGCTATAGAAGAAGCGCCACCACCTTGCAGGTTTTTATCCGGGAAACCGGTTTGCGGATCATCGAAATTAATATTATTACCATGTATAATGCCGGCAGGCGATTGGCCGCTACCTGCTACAGAAGGCGGTATAGCCTGTTGTGGCGAAATACCTAAGCCTTGTACACCATTACCGGCATCTGCCTGGTGAAAAAGCACATTGGCCAGTTGCTCCAATGCAGCCTCATCCGGCAACCCGGTATTCTCAGTATTTATACTCATGGTATTTGCCTATTTCTACATCGTCCAATACAGCAATGGCATCATCAACCAATACTGCCAGTGAACAATACAGTGATACTAAATAAGAAGCAATCGCTTTATTATTAATGCCCATGAAGCGAACAGATAAACCGGGAGATTGTTCGCCCTGTAAACCAGGTTGAAAAAGCCCCACTACTCCCTGCCGGCTTTCCCCTGTACGTAACAGGATGATCTTTGATTTTCCCTTTTCAATAGGCAGCTTATTAGAAGGGATTAATGGTATACCGCGCCAGGTAAGAAACTGCGAACCAAAAAGAGAGATAGTAGGTGGTGGCACACCTCTCCGGGTACACTCCCTGCCAAAGGCAGCGATGGCCTGGGGATGTAATAAAAAGAAGCCCGGCTCCTTCCATACCAGTGAAATCAATTCATCCAGGTCATCAGGAGTAGGTGCACCCGAACGGGTTTTTATTCTTTGTGAAGGAGCAACGCTATGCAGCAATCCATATTCTCTATTATTAATCAATTCGCTTTCCTGCTTTTCTTTAATCGTTTCTATCGCCAACCGCAACTGTTCACTTATCTGGTTATACGGCTTGCTATATAGATCAGAAACCCTGGTATGCACATCCACAATGGTTTGTACTGCTGCCAGGTTATACTCCCGCGGATTCTCAATATAATCCACGAATGTTTGCGGCAAAACGTGCTCATCCCTCGAAGAACAATCCACCTCGATAGCCGTTGCATCCTTTACTTTATTAAGGCGGTATACACCAGATTCCACGGGCACCCAGTTAAGCAGGCGGGTCAGCCAACGCGGACTAATGGTAACCATCTGGGGTACAGTACGGGTAGCAATGGCTAACTGCCTCGCAGCAACATCGCCTAAAGCTGTTTGCTGATTTTTAATGTTCTGATCTGCCATACAAGCTGTTATTTATTGTTTGAAAGTATTGATGATGAATTGTAGCAATGGGGATACCGGTACAAGTGGCAATTTCATTGGCAAGGACTTTATAGCCAGGTACGAAGTTCGTTTAGCACCTTAAATGTAGGATAAGGCTACTGCTTTACCCAATTATTCCCTGTTCATTTTAGAAAATGAATATCCTTAACAAAAACGGGCTATCCCCGGGTTTTGCTATACCCTGTACCGGGGCAGTTTCTCCCCCGGGAGTCGGTTATTCCATATTTATCCCGGTAGTAACCCATAGATAACCCATATCTTCAAAGGAATGGGTTATCTACGGTTTATCTATGGGTTATATATGGCTTATATATGGGTTATCTGACAATCAGGTGACAATCAGGGGCGAATAAAGGGGCTACAAGAGATGTGAAAAACTAGTTGATACCCCCTTCCCGCCCGGTTGCCAGCTTCTCAGTATCTTGCAATCCTGTTATGGACAAGTTTATTGTATCAGCGAGAAAGTATCGTCCCCAGAACTTTAATACGGTAGTGGGTCAGGCGCATATTACCACCACCCTTAAGAATGCCATCAAAAACAACCAGTTGGCGCATGCCTTCCTGTTTTGTGGCCCCCGCGGTGTGGGTAAAACCACCTGTGCCCGTATATTGGCTAAAACGATCAATTGTGAGAATAAGACTGCCGAGGGAGAGGCTTGCAATACCTGCAATAGCTGTGTATCCTTCGATGCCGGTACTTCTTTGAATATTCATGAGCTGGATGCGGCGAGTAATAACTCGGTAGATGATATCCGGAGCCTGGTGGAGCAGGTTCGTTTTGCACCACAGGCGGGTAAATACAAGGTATATATCGTGGATGAGGTACACATGCTAAGTACCAGCGCCTTTAACGCGTTCCTGAAAACCCTGGAAGAGCCGCCCCCGTATGCCATCTTTATCCTGGCAACAACAGAAAAACACAAGATCCTTCCTACGATCCTTAGCCGATGCCAGATCTTCGATTTTAAACGCATCACCACCAATGATACGGTGGAACATTTACAGGAAATAGTAGACAAGGAGGAAATACATGCTGATAAAGCTTCCCTGCAGGTGATCGCTCAAAAAAGCGAGGGCTGTATGCGGGATGCCCTTAGTATACTGGATAAGATAGTGAGCTTTACCAATGGCGAAGTGAACTACCAGAATACACTGGAGCACCTGAACATCCTGGATCATGATTATTATTTCAGGCTGATGGATTCCCTGCAAGGGCAGGATATGGCGGGCGCTTTATTATTGTATGATGAGATCAACCGCAAAGGTTTTGAAGGCGACCTGGTGCTGAATGGCTTTGCTGAATTTATCCGTAATATCCTGGTGTGTAAGGATGCCAAAGCAGCGCAATTACTGGATGTGGTGGAAGGGATGCAACAGAAGTATACCGGTACCGCTACCAAAGTGAATACTGGTTACCTGGTGAGCGCATTGAACATTTTGAACGAGGCGGAGATCAATTTCAAAATGGCGCGTAACAAGCGGCTGCATGTAGAACTGGTGCTGATCAAGCTAAACTTTTTACAACAGGCCATTGAACTGGCAGTTGATAACAATAACGGTAGTATCGTTAAAAAAAAACGAATTGATGGCCCGGTAGGCATTAAATACAAACCCGTTCCCGGTATACAGGTTAACCCACAACCGGCTACTAAAGTACCTGCTACAGG
>JAGFNK010000623.1:0-29330 GCA_025769875.1 Russula earlei | reverse complement strand
TTCGACATGACGCACACACCGCAAGCACGCCCCCGCCCCATCCTGCCTTGCTGCAATGCCCACCCCCTTTGCGATGACGAGACCACGCGCCGCAAGGTCGAAGACTTGCTCAAGACGCTTTGACCGAGGATGGTCAAATTTTCAAGCCCCTGGGAGGTGTAAGGTAGGCAATCGGTTGGCTACGGAATCACGCGTGCCAAATGCCTTTCATGCAGTCTTGCCACATCTCGTTTAGTCTCTTACTGATGTCACTACACATGTTTCCCTATTTCCTCTCTCCTCCCTCCTGTATATAAACTGTTTAGTTACTCTCTGGAATAGAAGAATCCCATACATGTCTCGTCCCATGTCTCCCTCTTTCGCCTCTTCTCCCCACTTCTCTTCCAGAATCTTGACGATTCCTTTTAGTAAATACCTAGCATGAAAAATGCGATCTGTGTGTGTGTGTCCTCTCCTAATCTGACTGCCCGCGTCTCGAAAGCCCTCTTTGGATGGACCCTCGACCCATTTCCTCGGAGTTGCGCCTAGTGGTTCTTGTTTCGACTCATCTAGGTCCCTGGTCAATGCTCACTTCCTTGGTCCAATTGTTTCACTCTTACTTACTCACCCGCGCGTCCCTGGACACACCACACCACATACTAATTTTGACATCTCCGACATTTCTATTTTTCATTCTCGGTACCCTCCATTTAGAAGCTAGTTTTCATTCCGGTTCCAATGGGCTATTTTATGATTTTTTGAATTCGAATTCGGCGAGATACATCAAGTTCTTTCTACCAACCCTTTTCTTTTCGGAAATTTCCGGCGCGTCACGTTATCTGAAAACGACAATAATTAGTGCTTATTAATGGTATGTTTCTTTTACTAAGGCCCCTTCTACCAACTGAGAATTCTTGAATAGTTTCGTGCCAAATGGGGCCTCAAGATTCAAGAATTCTCGGTTGGTAAATGGGGCTTAACTTCCGCATTACCTCTCGCTAGCGCAGGAGGTTTTTCCTGATGTGAGATGGATGAAACTGATGTTGGGAGATGACGAAGCCTAGTCCAAGCACCTCCCGGCCACAGCAGTCGTCTCTCGTGTCGGAAATTGGCCATTATGCGCTCGCTTCACATATATCATGCCACAAATTGTGTGAAGAGGATCTCCATTCAGAGGTAGCTGTCAAGCGCCATCGGTCATCCGGCTCTCCTCCCGCGCATAGATGGTGGCAAACCTGAGGACAGCCTTCCACGCGCAAAGGTTCAAGCCCTGGAGCCAGTCGTAAAGGTTCGGGCGGAAGGGTAATCAGAAAGAAACGGGGGGAAAGCACCCGAAATTTCCCCTCCTTGGTTTGATTCGACACCCAGTGCGAATGCCCCTTTACAGCTTCACCAGGCGCAACAGATGAGGACGTGGCGTAGCGCATGCATGGTACCTGGCACGCGAGGGTGAGACCATCTACGTACGGCCGGGGACGATCGGGTTGAGGTTGACAATATAGGCGCGGGAAGTGCGGTGGAAGGCCTGGCGCGTCACTTGGAATGTGAAGAGCATCGTCCCAAGTATGAAGGGCAATCGGTGCCCGCGACCAAGGTCTTTGACCTGTGACCAGCGCCTAGGTGGGCCCGAAGGAGGTTTTATTCAGGGAGACCAGAGGACTGCTTAACGCGCACTCATTTAAAGCGTAGTTGAGGAACCCGCACATACGCTGGCGAGCGTTCGTGTTTGCGTCAGGATACCATACAACCGATGCGTGTACTCCTAGAGTCATGCAGTATTCTATTTCTGTGGCGTCGGGCCCAGAATGTCCCCCAATCCCTCGACAAATTTTTCGTAGTCATCCTTCGCTTTCGGTTTCTCTTGCACCTTTATCGCACTCCCGAACTGCCCCTTCAATGTGTTCACAAGATCCGGCCTCGCAGTTGCAGCTTCTCGTGCCTGTCCGTGGTTGTCACCGTCTAGTAGGGGTGCCGAATTGACGTTACTGGTCCCCCTTCCAGCACCGGCGCTGCCCGGAGCTGCACGCCGGCGTTGGAGTGAGGCAGGTACAAACGCAGTGCTCTCCTTCTTGAAATCACGTAACTGCGCTTTAGCAGAGACTGTTGCAGATGATGCAGCAGGTGCAGCGGGCAAAGATGCCTGCGCAGAATGGGTAGGGGCTCGGGATGCAGAAGTTTGAGCGATCGGTGCGGCTCCGCGTCGCGGGAAGAAACCTGGTGGTGGAGGTGGAAGACTATTGAATAGCCCTGCCGGTGCGGGAGTGTACCCGCCTGGAGGTGGGGCAAAACCTGGTAGAGGAGGGGGGAAGCTGGGCGGCGGGGGAGCTGGGAAACCTGGTGGTGCCGGGCTAGGTAGTACGGGGAATCCGGGAGGGGGAGGGGGGAAGGGCACATTAGGAAAACCAGGAGGCGGTGGGGGGATGGCCAGAGGAAAACCAGGTGGCGGTGGCGGCAGTGGCGGGATGGATGGGTAAGATGATATGGATGCTATCCAGACACGACATCAGTGAACAGAAAAGAAATGGGCGTAAAACTTACATGCGCTGCCTGGAGGGGGGCCCTCTGGCATGGGGATATCATCGTCCGTATCCTCTTCCTCCTCTTCCTTCGACATGCCGGGGGGAGGGCCTTCTGGCATGAGAATGTCGTCGTCTGTGTCCTCTGCAGAAATGAGAGTGAATTAACAGACAAGTTTGCAGCAACGAACAACGACCCACCCTCCTCCTCTTGTGGTCCACTCACAGGGGGAATATTCTTGGACGACTGGCCATCCTTTGGCTGGCGTCGAGGACGATATACCAATTTCCGTTGCTCTGGATGTTCTTCTAGGTATTTCTCCTTCTTCTTGACGATGTTATCGAGCTCTACCTTCAAGTCCTTGAGCCTTTTCTGGTCAGCATCCGAAAGTGACGCGGTGGAGGTGAGCTTTTCGATTTCGTCCTCGAGGTCTGGTGTGCCATGTTACCGCTTTCAGGTGCTACGGGGAGTGAGACATACCCCATGTATCCTTTTTCACGAGGGAGAAATCTCGTGCCTTTTGCCTCCCTGCCTTGTTCTACTGCAAATAACGGAATAATTGTGAGTTGCGTCACAGTTCAAAGTTGTCTGGCTTAATAAAAAGACGACGCACCTTTTTCAATTCTTTCTTCCGTTGAGCCTTGCCTGATGGCTGTATTCAGAGACATTACACACATGGATTGCAGTAAATATGCATACGATATGCATCCGCAGGATTGAGATTCTTTCCTTTGGCCATGGGAGGGAGTAGATAAGTTGAAAGAGTGAGCACGTGCTTGTGGGTGCGCGCGTGCGCTTACCTGCGCTTACCATATTGCCTGCCCCACCTTCACTTACTAAAGCCACAATGTAAACCGTATCAGATTTCGAATGTCTAGATCACATTTCAAGCAAGATCGACAACCTGAGCGACAATGCTTCACGCGAACTTTCTCGACGCGTGAGCTGGGATTGTCAGAGTAAGGCGTCTGATGTCTTCATCGGACGACATTGCCCCGGAGTTGGGTTTCCTCGAGGTAACCCTGTTACATTGTCGGGTGGTTGGAGGGCCAGTTAGACACGTACGTGAACGAGGGTGGGTACATGCAACGGCTGTAAGAGCGTAGTACTCAAGCACAATCGGGATGTGTGCAATCCCGAGAGTAGTGACCACCGTGATGAACTTGGTTCCGCGATGCTCTGCTGGGCCCGTGAGGAAAGCAAAAAAGATAGAACAACTCACCGTGGACAGAGGAGGGGGGTCATCAGGCACCACGTTGCCAGTGTATGTGCAGCGCAGGAGTGGGGTTATTGGCACGGCTCATAGCGGAGGCGGTACAGTTGACGGGAGTCCGTACAGCCAGTATTCCTTTCAAAAACGTCGCTTGTTCTCGCACACCAACTCCAGCACTCTCAGCACAACTGCCCTGCATAGTTGTGATAGACGGCAGAGTATATATCCGTTTTGACAGACGCCGAGGTGAGTCAAGTGATCTCGCTTAAGTGATCTCGCTCGACGTCAGACCGACGCAGATGGACGCGGGATTAGTCGGGCTTGTCCTCTCCCATCACGGTGGTGGTTTTCTTATCCCTTCTCTCAATCAGGGAGGGAAGGAACCCACCTTCAACTATGGCTGCACAAAGCACAACTCGGCCTTCGAACCCGACCCCTCCAAAGCGGGTTGCCAAGTCTGCTTCCTCTCAATCTCTCAACCATCTTCTCAACTTTTCTCTTCCACCAAGACAAACTCAACATGTCCAAAGTCTACCGAGGAGGAGTCGCAGGCATGGGATTACCCATGGCGTTTGGAATAAAGAGCGTGAGTGTTATCTCCCAACTGACTTCCATGGCATGATAACCATCCTATCCCCCATCTAGGTTTCGTCAATGCCCAGCACCGGTTTGTGATGAACCCTTTGGGAGACTATACAGTACATTTTGCAGATCCGGACATGTGAGTAGTCCACACTTTTGTTATAAACGGACTCAAGCCAATCCTGTTGTATACAGTTTCTTCCAATGGCAGGACATATTACAAGTAATCATTCCCCGCAATTCAGCACTGGCCGCAGCCGCCGCAGGCGGTGGTGACAATCCTTCGCATGGAGAGGGGCACACAACTTGTCCCATCTGTCTTTCCCCTCCGACAGTCCCTCGTATGACCAAGTGCGGACACGTCAGTTTGTTTCCCCAATGATGCCCATCACAGCACCTGAGATCCCGTTGCCATCTGCAGGTCTTCTGTTTTCCGTGCATATTACATTATCTTGGTACATCAGAAAACCCCAAGTGGGCTCGCTGTCCGATCTGTTTCGACTCGATCAACGAGAAGCAGCTCAAGAGCGTTCACTGGTTCACTCCACCCTGCCACCTAGATGATGGTCCCAATAATGCCCAGCCTCAACCATCGTCCTCAGCAGCTTCTGCTGACATCAATATGTTGGAGACCCCCGAGCCCGGATCAACACTACGAATGCGGCTCATGCTCCGTCCTCAGATAACCACGCTGGCCCTTCCACGTACCAATACTTGGCCTTCAGATCTTCTTCCCCCACATCAAGCTCCTTTCCACTTTTTGCCAGACGTGTACACACATGCCAAATTCATGCTAGCGACGCCATCATATCTCATCGAGAACCTCACATGCGATCTTTCCGAACTGGCATCTGAGCGCCGCGCCCTTTCGGAGTTGGGTGACACACTAGGCATCGCATTCTGTGACGCCGTTGAGCAGAGGTTGAACAAGCAGATTGCTAAGGCAAATGCTCTCAGCACGGACGCCTTACATGCCGCAATCGAACGTGCTCTGCAGCTGGAGCACGACATCGCCGCTCGCGTCACGCTTCACGCCCAGCGCAAGCAGGGACGAGAAAGCGCCACGGCGACGCCCGATCCGTCTGAAGTCCATACGCACCATCTCTCTATTCAAGCTCCCCAGTCACCCGCATGCTCGCCGACGCCGACCGCTCGTGGTCCCAAATTACGCAGGAACCTCAACCCACCCCCGCCGTCAACGTCCGCTTACTACTTCTATCAGGCTGCCTTCGGACTTCCGATCTTCCTTCACCCGCTCGATATCAGAATCCTTTCTTCGCATTTTGGCGCATACGCGTCGTTTCCAGATAGCATCACGGTGCGCGTCGAAGCCGCGAATGAAGGCTCCGTCGATGCGGACCTACGGCGGCGCTGCAAATATCTCTCGCACATCCCGGAGGGCGCAGACGTCGTCTTTGTCGAAGCAGACCTCGAAGGCGTTGTTGGCGCCGAAGGCTTGCGTGCGTTTGAAGGGGCGATCAAGGCGCGCCGAGCGCGTAGGCGAGAGAAAGGCCGGCGCGACGAAAAGGCGAAGGCCCGCGCGGAGGAGCGAGAGCGCGAGAAGCTTATCGGCCCTGCTTGGGGCACGCACGAGCCCGAGCTCGAGCCAGAACTGGATCGGGACACGTCTCGCGCCGCGTCGACCTCGCCTATACCAACGCCCCAAGCGCGACCGCCGCAGCAGCCGAACGGCGCATGGGGCACGCGCAGCTTTGCCGCTGCGGCGAACGCGGGAGGAGGAAACAACACGGCGGCGGCTCGCGTTACGCGTCCGGAGCTGCGTCACGATGGCGAGGACGTGGACGCGGATGAGTGGGCGTTTGACCTTGACCTCGATCGGGCATGGCATGAGCTCGAGGTCCAGCGAGGACCGAACGGGGGCGGTGGCAGCGTCGGCGCTGGTGGGCGGAGACGGCGCGCGCGGATGGTCGTGCTTGGTGGCAGTGGCGCGGTGAGGAGGCGGTGACTGGTGAGCAGCTGCAGATCATCTGCATTTAATTTTTACTTGAGCGCGATTTTTTGCGATCCTCCCCTTTTTTTCGTCTCGGCATTATACACGACATATATAACATACATAACATAACGCATGATACAATCCGTGTAACAATATGAAATGGCGAGGAGGGAGGTAGCCATGGCAACGGTCATTCATTTTTGACTGCAACTGTCCAGTTTTGCAAGGGAATACCGCGGTCCTCTTTTCCCCCAACTGCGGAATTAGGGTGGATACCCTGCTTACATGACCGCATCGCGAGTGCATGGACAGTTCAAGTTTCTACAGTGCGTCTCGTATGGCTTACCTTACGAACCGCCTGTGTCAGAAGTGCGTGGGTCATCATCACACCCTCACCAACCACGCCACACGCAAGCACATACATGCTCACAACACGCGGCGGTCTAAAAACTCGATCATCATACGGTCTGACCCGTAAACTTTGACATTTCTGATAAGCGGACGCGAGCGAAAGAGAAAGAGAGCGTTATGATGGGCACATACATACAAATGCGTGGGCCTATACAGGAGGATACGAGTCACCAACAGGAACAGCAAGGGAGACTAGTGCGTAGGTATGGTGGAAGGCGTGGCGAACGGCGCTTATACGATGTGCAAGGCAATTGGATGTGCCACGCATGGCAGGCCAACGTTTGGGCGTTGGCGCAAAAGCGATATGTATGTCGATATATCCGGGAGTATCCACAACGCACGGCCTCCATGTTCCTGCCGTTTGTTGCGTAGCATACACTATTTCAAGAGGAATATAGATGATGAGGCAGTCCTAATTTCGAGCAGGCGTTAGTAGATATCATTACGAGGCCTAAAGACCGGGTGTGAAAACAAAGGAAGAATAGGAACGGGATGTCATCCATGAAGTGGAGGAAGGAAAGACGGTATAAGCGTCCGGCGCGTTGTGTTTTCCGTCAGATAATTTGGAGATAATTCGACGGTGCGACTGCAACGTAAAGGGAATATGCGCGTATCAGCGACGAGGTGAAAAAGGAATGAGGTGGCGATGCTACGTACTACCAAGAGAACCGTCCTCTCTTCGCGCCTGCCACCACTTCCCGTTCTTGTCGATGATATCCAAAATCTCGCCCTTAGAGAATGAGATCTCGTTGGGGTCGTCTGGCGACGCGGTGTCTGAAGCACATGTTTGGTATCAGCACAGAAAAAGCGAGTGCAGGACCGCTAAGTCACGTACATGCATACAGCGCTTTTGCCTTGTAGGGGTACGCAGAGTCGTCAGTTGCGCTGGTATCTGCGGGTAGTGGCGGTCCACCACCCGCTCCTATGCCTGCATTTCCGGGGGTGCTCATCAGGGGCGAATTGATACCCTGTGCGCCACTCGTTTCTACCCCAATTGGGGACTGCGTTGGTCCAGGGCTGGTTGGTCCGGCGACAGAATTGGCACTCTTTTGAGAATGCACGGGTGGTGGGTTTATGGTATTGAGGGGGTTGCTACCGATATCTGGTGCGAAGCTGCCGTTGAGCTTGGTATCGTAGGTACCAGGGCCGATACCAGCAGCGGTATACCCACCACCGCCACCATAACTGGCAGGGTTGTGAACAGAGGTTGTGCGTGTGCGGCGACGTCTGGAGGGTGATGAGAGGCCACCTGTGCCAAGGGAGTTGAAAATATATAGCGCGAGGGAGTCTTCTTCTGAGGTGAAATAGAGTACCCAAATAATGTCGACCATGGCGAGGATGAGCCAGCCGGCTGCTACAGCATCGAGAGAGCCAAAACGGGTGAATATGGATCGGTCAACGCCGATGACGGCAAAGACAATAGCAACCGAGCCAAAGGCGACAATTTGGAAACGATGCATCGCTATGGAGTCGGATGCAAGGGTGTAAATGACGCCAAAGATGAGAAAAAGCTGCAACCAGATGGCAAACCAGAGTGTGCCAACGGTCTCATGACCCACTAGGAAGGAGAATAGGAATCGTAACCTCGAGATGAGTACAGATACACTCCGAGGTAATGTTAGGACTCACAGTTTGCCGTGGCAACTATCTGGCCAATGAAAGCAATGAACCACGCAAGCTAATAAAGATTAAAGGTGAGCGGGATGACCCAAGGGGCACACGAAGGGTTTACTGACGACGGCAAATACGGTGGTGAAGAGAAAGAGGTAGTGGGTGAGAATTGGGGTAAAGTCGAGCCGCTCGTTGCTGGCCCTTGGAGGCATGGTTATAGGATAGGGAAAAGATGAATTTGTGTGACTGAAGATAGAGCGCGCAGAAAGAAGAGGAATGGGGTCAGGTTAAGTCGCGGTCTGGCAACGACGCCCAACGCAAATACAACGCCCTCCGCGGCAGGAACGGTCCGATTATGGGTCGCTTTGTTGGTGCCACCGCCTCAGGCTAGTACTCTCTTCCTTCATCAGCCTCCCATGCCCGAACTGCCCCTTCCGGCTCTCTCGATACTCGTGTCGGCCTTCGTGGTCACCCACTCTTAATTCGCAGGCAAGATGTTGCATGTTCCGTTCGCTCGCTCCCGCCCTCGAGTTCCTTGCATTTCTCTACAATCCTGGCCGTCATTCACAGAGCTTTCCAACGTGTTTGCCTGGGAGCACGGATCGTAGCATAAGGCATATTACCGTGGCAATTACTACCACACTGCATAAGTGGCATCTTTCTGGAGAGCCCAATCTACCTTCTGCCTCCCATATCATTATCATGGTGTCAACGATGATATTATCCTTTTCGTCAGAGTATTCTCGCTCTTGGCTTTCAACATCTCTTACCTGCACTCCAGCAACTTCCTCCAAGCTTCGATCACAATTCCGACCATATACACCAAGACTCTCCGCCCCACAGAGATAGTGATGGCGGCTATTCCATGCAGCAAGGCACAAGCGATGACCACATCGCCTTACTGCTGGCCTCATAGGCCCTTGCACTCTCTGTTCACCCTCTGCATCATTATGGAGCACCCATCTCTAAATTTATCGCAGCCCCACGAAGAATATGGTGGCACTGCTTTATCTGACGTCCTGCCCGATGTATTCTGCGACAGCCCATCTGTCACCTCATCTCGATGTTCAATGTCTCCACAGGAAGAGGAGTTGTCTGAAGTATCAAGCCCTGGATTAAACCGCGCTCATTCAAGTCATTCCTACCCCTTTCATCACAGAGCCTGTCACCCTCATTTTTACATGCTTCATAGCCTTTTGTGACGCAAATTTTCATTGTCACCTCATCTCCGAGAGACGGCAAGTCATTCACGGAAAATATCCTCAAGGGGCGATTACAATCGCTGTCACACCTTCGTTTCGGAACATGGTACGTCTTCAATTCCGCACCGCAAATTAAATGTCATCTGATGTGACAATCCTCCATGCTCCCCATTAGAGTGCGGAAGATCGTAGCCATGACACCACTGTCCAGGGACAAAGGCGACGAACGTAAGAGCGAGAAGGATCGGCCCCACAATTCAGCTTTACGTCTGGGTCGCGGGCGCACTAACCCGTATCGTGCTCCCTACTTCTTCCCCACCCCCATGTCGCCATGGATAGACGATTATTCACGAGTCGCAAAGCGGGATCGTAAACTTGTTTCGAGTGCCGATATTTCAACATCACACTTGCCTCCAGTACGTCCCGAAAAGGATCTCATGGCCAGGCGAACGCCTGTGAGCCCCGCTGCATCGGAGTCAGTCTTGCGAGCCTTTAATCATTGGATGTTGTCCGTTTGTCTATCATTTTCACTACCAATGATTCTGCGTTTCATTTGTTCTTGTTACACATCCTTAAATTTCATTAGAATCACTATTGCTGATGGACATATCACTCCTTTTCCCATCCAAACAGAGCAACTTGACGAGTCTTCCCTGTGCACGGCAGAGAACATGGCTATAGGTGAGCAACCCACCACAAGTGATATGTGGGCATGGAGCAATGCATCAATCCTCATTGTTGGTATTTATACCTCTAAGCTAAGGTTGACATTGTTGTGCAGCATAGATTGCAGCTAACAGGCAGAGTAATCCACCATAGAGGTTGTGCTAAGTGCTCAAGTGATACTGGGGTGTAGAACAATGTGTGGTCTTGTCTACATGTTGGTATTTATACACCCATAGTCAAGGGCAGTTCCTGTGACCATTATGGGTGAGTACAGGTGTCCACCATATTGCACATCCAGTGTTGTGTGATGTAGAAACATTCCAGATGCTGGATAAGGCTGCATCTTGTGATAGATAGCATAGCTTGCATAACCCTAGTCCCATATACAGTACCAGCTCCTCTCTCCCCTTCTTGCTCCCACCTCTGGTTCCTCAGTTGATGTCCACTTAATGGTCTAACAGCCCTGCTCTTTCACACTTGTGGATCCTCAGACACACCACACTAGTGGTTTAGAGCTTGCCTAAAGCTGTGACCATAATTTTCAAACCCATGAAATCTTGACAGAAATCCCAGGCACACCAGTCATGACCAGTCATAACCAGTCGTAACCAGTCATAACCAGTTTTTATCTTACTTGAAAGTTGATGTGACTGTGGCTGGAAATTCTACAAACCAGTTTAATCTTGACTGAAAGTTCAGTCCCAATAAGGAATGTGTTGACATCAGGTGACCCAATCCAACATGGACTGACAGAATGGTGAAAAACTGGCTCTCCAAGGCATCTGTTGATCAACAGCTCAGTACCTACTTCAATAACTTACCTACATCATCTGAGTGGAATTAGTTTGATACTGTGATGTCACATGAATTTAAGTTGAACTTGGTATGATTTTGCACATCCAAGTTGACTGTGTTTGATGTTGACAAAGACAGCACTCTCTGCACTTGTCATAATTTTTTTTTTTTTTTTTCACTTTTCTCACTTTTCTCACTTTTACTTTTCACAGCACTAACTGTGTCTTCCAAGTCTAAGTCATGCAGTGCACATGTATGGGCCATTTGCAGGTCCACAAAGGGCCATTCTCCCTGCTTCCAAATCCCTTGCATGGTCCTGTCCAGTGACAATGGTTTTTGTTTGGCACCACACCCAGTGAGCTTCCTTTTCCTTTTTTTCTCTTTTCTTTTGTTTATTTAGCTAGGGCATGTGACCTGTTTCTTTCCTCTGCCCAGAGACTGTGCCAGATCTGCACCATTGACAAGCTGTCACAAGTGCTGGTACTTCAGACTGGACCAGTAACTGGGCTAACCTACCCAGACAAGACTCATGTTTGACTTGTGATCAATGACTCTTTACTCTGACTCATGTTTACCATGACATTCCAGCATGTTCCCTCTTGATCACCTCACGGTTCCCTTAAGGACCCTATTTGATATAGGCAGTCTCTATGTATATAAACCATCTCTCTGATGAGAACAAGCCTTAAGCTTGTTCTCTTGTGAAATATCACTGGAATTTGCTTCGGACTTGTAGGCTTGCAAGAAATCAAGCAAACAACTCAGAATTCCTCTTGAATGTCTAAAGTCTTCAGATGTGAAGACTTATCCATCGTCTTCCCTCTCCACGGTACATAGTTGCCTCGGCATTATTGTCACCAAGATCCCCAATCCTTGCAAGAACTTGTTGTTCTTGCTCAACTCAGTGTGCACATCTCGCATGTGAAACAATTTGTCAGCAACACTGCCCCCAGTCGGTGACACAAGCAGTGGTTTTCACACAGACTGCCCAGACTTGCATGTTTGTCCCATATAATTTCTCTCTTCTCTCCCTCCATCTTCATCTCCCCCTCCCCAGTTTCTGCAGGACCAACAACCCTGTCCCAATCCACAAAACTCTTCAAGCAGGTTCTGTCTGTGACATGCAAGTTCCTCCAAACATCACTGGCCTGTTTTTCTGCACACACATGTGCATTTTTCCTTTCATTTTCCCCTTCCTTTCCTCCTTTTTTTGTTTCTGGTGGGGTTTTTCTAATCCACTCCCTCATGCACAATTTTCACATGTCACAGTGCCCAGGTGCATTTTTCCTCTTTGTCTTTATGAGCTCTCTCTCATACCTTGCCCTCTCCTCAAGTGTGACAAGCTCCCTCCAGATGTAATCATACAATCCTCACACTTGATACCCAGATGACAAGAGACACATGCTTTCCTGTGTTAAACTGTGTCTGTGCATGTGTTTTTTTTTCTTTCATTTTCATGTGAGTTCTCACTCAGGTGTTGTTGCAAGACCAGGGATGCAAATGCCTGTTCCAGCATGGGTGGCAACTCTAGGCCAAGACCATGAGAACAACAACACCCAATCTCCATGAAGTTTTTGTTGTGCAATGTTCTTTTTTTTCTTCATCTCACTCACTCACAATTTCTAACTTCTTACAGTGACAGCCTGGCCAGGACCACAGTGATGATACCACCATCAAGCTGGGCCTCAAGTGACAAGTCACTCAAATGCTCCTGTGATCAGGGATTTTTATGCTTAACTGGCATTCATTTTCATTTTCATTTTTGTGCATTCTCTCATTCTCTTTTCCCTCTTCCTTCCCTCAGTGCAACAGCCCATTGTCCCATTTCACAAGCCTCTCTTCAAGGTGACATGGTTTAGCCTAGACATGGCATTGATGCTGCCTCCTCCCCTCCCACCCCACCTTCTGCTGTGCATGACATGAGTGTGTTTCCCTTCACTGTTCCCCTATGTTTTCTCTCTTTTTTTTACTTTCATTTCCTCTTGAGCAGTGGTGGCAACAATGATATCACTGTCATAGTGGCAACCACAGTGCAGAGGCCATGACCACAGCCATGATCATGGAATGGCACAAGCAACCACCACAAGTTTCTCATGCACAGTCATTCTTGCACATTGACCAGGTGGGTGGACAGTGGTAGGGTGTGGCAATGGTTGCCAGAATGGCAGCCAAGGTGATGGTGACTCTTGTGGAGCAGGGATTTTTGCTATGGGCTATCAGATGGAACCAGAGGATAGAAGAAGCATGGGTAGCATTGTAGTCATATCACATCAAATTGATTTTTCTGACCCAAATAGGTGTGAAATGGTCATACATCAATAGTCAGATAGCATCTGATAATGATGATATTTGTGCAACTGGTTGGCTTGGTGTGACATTATCTGATTATGTTTGGGTTGGCCTCATCATGTCAATCTACATCACCTGGCATCAACACATTCCTTACTGGGGTTCAGTCATGATCAGTCAGGTCAGGTTCAGTCAAGCAGTTTTTTGCAATCAATGTGACCTGACCTGAAAGCACTATTGAAGAGTGCAAGAGGGAAGGGGAATGAGAGACAAAGGACAGACAACGGTTGGGGGGATGAGAGATAAGAGAGAGAGAGGGAGGGGGTTGCAAGGTGTGGGAGGTGAGACTGGTTCTGCACTGGTTACAACCAGTTTCTGGCAGTTCTGTCAACTATTTAATGGTAAGTGACTGCAACCAGTTGCACCCAAGAATTTGATGAACCCACAACTGACAGTCTGGTCCTTTTGAGTTGGGTCTGGTCCAGTTTCAGTCCTTTTCCAGTTTGATGGACTGGACCTTTAAACACTACTGCCAATGTTCCTCCACACACAGTGTTTTATCAGGTTTGTTTCTTTTTTGTCCCCTTCTCCTGTGCTTCAAACTTGCTGATGAGGCCTCTTTAGGACCTCTCCCTACTCCCAGTAACTTGACAATTGTGAGAATGGGTTGTGACTTTGCACATGTGTTTCTGTTTTTTGTGTTTTCATGTGAGCCCTAACCTCCTTCTCCTCAGTCCCCTCCTTCACCTCACACCCCTTTTGTTCACCTCTCCTACCCCCCAGTTGTGTTTCTCCACCCTGAGTGATCTCTGTGCCTGGTGTTGCAGACAGCATGGTGGGGGTGTATTTGCCCTATTTTTGAGCAGGCCATGCACACTCACTTTGGATGTAAGGCAAAAGGTAGAATCGAAAAAATTATCCAAATGAAAAACAGTCCAAATAAAAGAAATTGTCCTGCCCTCCATTATAATAACTTGTGGATTATGTGATGCTGATAACACTGTTTTTCCCGACATAATTATGTAACCCACATAACATGGTTATAAATGTTATGATAAGACCATCATAAGTGTGAATATAATTTTGATTATGTGTGCACAAGCCTTGAGAATCATGCAGAATTCTATTCAAATTACATCCTTATCATCGCCCCTTCCCTCGCCCCTTTCCCGACACAGCTCCTCAAGAGCTGGCGCACCACAGGTCTCTCACCCTATCTCGTGCAAGCTGCGCTCCCACATCTTCTTCTTCTTCTCCCCTCTCTCTGGAAACCACGCGAAGCGCTGCTGAGAGGACAGCCCCTCCCACAGCTTTCTCTGGGGCGTCGCCTAGCTCCCTCTCGGCGTCGACGTCATTGTGTAGGATTTGAACGTGCCCTTGGTCATACAGCCGCAGCTCCTGGGCCTCTTCTCGCTGCTCTCGTGGGGCTAGTGCATGTACTACGGCGTGGGGCGCTCACGCGCGTGGTGCACCGGTGTCACGCTGGCGCTCTGGGGCACACTCGAGGCGGCGCTGGTGTTTGCTCTCCGCGTGCGTTAACTTCTCCTTTCACGTCACGTCACCCCTTTCCCCCCCCCCCCCCCCCCCCCCCCCCCCGTGCTGACTGTTTGTGGATGGTGGGTGTGCGCGGCGCGCGGGGGGGTTGGCTTAGCCGTCGTACAGACGCGGCACGCACGCGGGCAAAGCGGGCGTGCGCTTCTTCGGGGTTCCGAGTTCAGCCCTGCTCTCCGTCGCTCTCCTGTGAGCGTCCGTTGAACCCCCTCCGTTCACCTGACTAAGGCCCAATACCCCCTTCCTCAGTCCCCCATCTGTCGGCCGAGACCGCAATACTACGAGACCTACAAACATGGCGCGGTCATAGGATCTCGCTCCCGTTCATGGCCCATCGACCTCCTCGGCGGCGTCTTTTCGATCCTCTCGCTCGTCTTTAAGCGCCAGGTCGATACCCTCGCGGCCGTCGCATATGCACTCGTCGTGGTCCGCCATCGCACTACGTTGTACCGTGTGATATTCCTTGTTGACGGGGCTTTTGCCTGGGGTGCGGCCATGTGACTCGGATAGGTCATGGACGGCCTCGTGCTGGTGTTGGCTTTGGTTCTTAATCCACGCTCCAAGAACGGTGCTCGGCATGGGGGACCGAGGGTACGCAGTGGTGTTGGTGAGGATGCTGATGATGGTGGCACAGCAAGGGCATCGTGCCTGAACGTGGCTTCTTCCAGGACAGCTTGGAGAAGGATCCTCGAAACTGGCACGGATCAGAGTATGAACCGCGAGGTAGCCCATGGTGTCATAGAAGACATTGTCCTTTGCGGTTGATGTAATCGTTGTAACTTGATGATTACCCTCCGCGATCCCCCTGATGAATATCTGGTACGGATGTACAGATAGACCACCAAATGACTCATGAGAAAGCAGCACATGTGAAAGCCTATGAACATCGTGCGGTACAAACACCCCGCTCTAAAGTCGCAACTCCCTTGTGGTCAAGTTGATACAATGCACACACGCGACTCGTCCCAGTGCAGACACGGCTCACCTTGTCATCCTCACTCTCACTTGGCCCTGCGCTACTGCCCCTGGCCGCGCTACACGAGTTGCTGTCGGTGGTTGCTGAGCCGCCCGTAAGCAACCTCCTACAGGTACATTGAGGGCACCGAAGAGGTAGCGCGCAGACAAAGTGTGCGAAAGATCTCGCGCTCCCTTAGCCGGTGGACCCTACTGCGATGTGCATAGGAGGTGGTGGCGCCGATGACGGTAGAGGGGGAAGGAAGGTTGTGCAGAGGCGGCGGGGGTGGGGCGTTATATGTAGTGCCGTGCCGAGGTCTACGTCGCCGTCGTCATTGTTATCTCGATCAAGGGCGAGGAGGGGTTCTTCCGAGCACGCAGCCTTGGCACATATGATGCATGCATATTCGAACGCGAAAAGAGGTAGTGAGCGATAGGTTCCACGGAGATGGTGTGCGAAGGAATATGAGAGAGCAGAGAAACAAACCTTTTATATTCAAGAGACGGAAAATAAGCCGAGCGGGTGTTCAGGCCATGTCAACGATGGACCTTGATGAGCCAGTTCGAGGATGCGCCCATGGATCGGTTCTTATAGCGACACGTTGAGAACAAATAAGACTTCCTTCGGCTACTTCTCGCTGGACTGGATGGAGATAACAATGTTCCTTTCACTAAGAACCAAGAGGATTACCTATGAAAAGGATGATAGATGGTGACAAGTGCAACAAGTGGGGGAAGTTGCAACCAAGTGCTGAAGGTAAGATTGCAAGCACCGCTCACAACCCGCATAAGTACATTTGGCCGCCCGCGCCTCGACTTGCAAGGCCTTGTCCTCGGAAGGCAAGGGCCGAGAAGGACCATAAAATTTCGAATCTCTACCACTCGCGTCGAAGCCACGCGTCGTACTTTCTCATCGTTTCCTCACTATTCTCGCTATGTCTGTCTCTAGGCTCTGGTTCTTCTAACGGGTATATAAGTCGTACCACGGCCTCACCAGGAGGTCAAGTCGAATCTCCTGTATAGCTACCAGACAATCGATTCTATTCTTCTCATAACTGCCTGACTACCAGTTACCTCTGCCATCAAACACTCTACCAGTCTGACTCTCCATCGTCTTACCCGACCGCACTCTCCTCTTGCGACGCATCGCAGGGCCATTATATTTCCTAGGGTTTTCGTTCAACGCTTCCGCTTCCTCCTTCGTATCAGCACTTGCTCGTACTTCTTCCCGCCATTTTTGAATCCTCAGGCCTTCGATTGAAACGTTCAGATCGTTTGAATCAAAGAGTGGCTACTGTTCCTCACCAGAATCCCCATATGGATCATCTCCCGATGCCCGTTTCGAGAGAATGTTCGCATTGATTATTCCCTCCCTAGGAGATGTCCACACCGTCTCCCTTGAAGCCAGGATTGGATTTGGTGCATCTCTGCAAGGTAAGCTGACTTCGTGGGGGGGAGGAGAGAACCTGAAGAAATATGCGTACCCTGATGGAAGAGCAAACGATGGAACGATTCCAATGGCGAGGGAGAATATGGCAGCAAATTTAAAGGCGCGCATTATTACTTAGGAGTGAATTTTTTGGATTGTTGGGACTGAAATTTGTCCAAGTCGTCAAGGTATGAACAATATGTGGGTTGTGTAGAAAAACTGTCGGTATCCAGCACCGGCTAGTATGGAATGAATGGGAGCGCAGCTGGGCGTAATCGTAGACGCAGGCGTTAACTTTATACTGTAGCCAGCCCCCCCCCTCCCATCTTTTCGCGATTCCTTGATCAGGATTGGTAGGGCTATCATCCCGTCAACCCCGTATCACGATCACCTGATGTCGATGCCATTGATGCATCAGCATTCCAACGTTGCACAACCGTGAAAGGAGCGAGCGCATGAGTCATCAAGGTCGAGTGGCCACCGAAAAGAGGGGCAAACCTGTTTGTCATCATGCAAAAGCAAACGTGCCAGTGCAGTCCTATATTGTTTGGCCTTCGGATATGGAGCGCGAGTTGTCGTTTGGCAGGCTCTGTGCGACGCGATCTCAACACCGTGGCCAGTCCAGTTTGCCGGTAAGCGCGCCTCTGTTGCTGGCGTTGTGGAGAGAACTGGTGCCATACAGAGCCCTATATCATGATACCTTTTATCGAACGGCAGGACGTGAGTGATACTGCAGATACAACGCCAATACAGCCTGAGACCTAGGACGTGGTGTCTCGCTTGTGAGTATATGACCATTTGGCCACCCAAACCAGGTGTCATCTCCCATATTATCGCAACGCCGGCGGCCACTGCTTCCGAGGCAACCACACCCCATCCGCGTTAAAGCGCCGGTATCGCGTCTCGCCCCATATCATAAGTGGTCCCAATGAAATTATGATGGACAACACGTGTAAAGCGAAGAGTGGGAGAACTCACGAAACCACGTCCAGGAGTGACGGCCAAAGACTTGCTCCCTCCAAGTTTGCACGCACGCTGCCGAGCCACCACACGTTACCCTCGCACCCAATTCGGCCGTCCAACTCGCTCTGGAAGCTTCGGGTCAGATACAAGAACTCACTTTCTGATTCTGCGCACCTACACACTGCCCGATCCCTCGCATTGCCGCGTGGTTGATCCCGAATGTACCATTTCACCAAAACGTGAAGCACCTACAAGGGCGATGAGGATCGAATCTTAAGACACCTCAACGCCTCTACCCATTCCACAAAGTGAGCGAAACGACGACGTACCATGCCAGAATGATGCGTGTGTGGAAGCTTGATGATCCCGCACGTCTCACGATATCGACGACGTTTGCGCTGCGGGTGATCACTCTGGTTGGAAGTTTGTGAGCAGGTTTTCAATCGAGAACGTGGGCCCTTTGAAGAATGCTGTTTCTCTTCAGGGAAGGTGTTGATGTGACCACTACTTTCAGTGCCCAGTTGAGCCGAGTGTGATTGTGACTGATGGGTAAAGTGGGAATGAGAATGAAGCATGCTGGACACGCGCGATCGCTGGTCCATCCATGTTGGGCGAGAAGGCGGAGAGGTGAGGGATGATGAGGGCGGAATGCTGCGCGTGGACTTGCCTCGAGGCGGATGGTTGCAGTGGCTGTGGCATGACGGACAGGAATGGATAAGTCCAGTCCACTAAAACTCAACTCAGTGGTCAATAAAGGTTAAATATAAATATATTGACCACTGAATTGACTCAGCTCACATACTGTACGCCACTGGGAACTCGGCAGTTCACTACCATCTCGGCGATTTCATTTTTCCCTGTATCTGCTCAAACAACTCTATTCAAAACTTTGTAGTTATACTATTGAGTACCATTAATGTCATTCTAGCAAAGAAAAATTGCAGTCCATTGAGTGGTTCTTGAGTAATGTTTTGGCCTGGGGGTCACGCCTGCATCACGCCTGCATCACACCGCTGTCATGGCAGAGGGTGGAGTTTGATTCAGCTGGGTGATCACATCACTGACAGTACACTGACTCAGAGGCCTCCAAGGATCTGGGTACTCTCTCAATGCCATGTTACAAGCGGTCCAGTCGGCCAGCACAAGACCATATGTATGAGCAGCGGCTACAGGCTGCATTGAGTGACTACTGCAATTGGATCTATCGATCATTTACTCACACGGCACTGGCCCATGATGTCAGTGCATTCCATACATGGCCAATAAGTCAAAATCTTATGCTTTCCAAGGTTTCACGCCAGACACTACAAGATAGAGCTTCTGGGAAACATAAGTCATGTCAGGAAGCTCACCAGGATGGCCAGCTTCTCAAGCCGGCCCAGGAAAAGGCATTGCTAGATTGGTGTGACCAGCTGTCCACAGAGGCGATGCCTTTGGATCAAAAGGCACTGCGGGTTCATGCTCTGGACCTATCTAGCCACTACCCTGGAATAAACTGGCATTATCAGTTCATTAAATGCAACTCCAGTCTGACTTTCTCGAAAGCAAGTGGGTTGGATCCAAAGCGTGCGAAAAACTTTAATAGGACAGTAGTCCATGACTACTTTGCAAAACTACAGGAACTGGTGGACACTTATGATGGGATACCACTGGAACATCAATGGAATATGGACGAGAAGGGAATCCAGATGGGAGGCGGCTGTAAAAATAATGGAAAAAAGTATCTATTCATGAAAGACCGGAAGCAGTGATATCGCATCAAGAGTGACAGTCTGGAGCTTGTCTCCATCATTGAATGCATTTCGGCAGCAGGATCTCTCATGCCATCAGGATTTGTTCTCTCAGAGGGCCCGCTGCCTGACTGCCGGGATTTGGAGGGCGTCGGAAGGTGAGATTCAATCTGCCATTTTGGCGGCGTAAACTGATTTCACCTTCACAGTGTTGCAACATCCCCTTCTGGATGGACAGATCATGAAATATGCAAGCAGTGGTTCCAATCTGTGTTCATTCCAGTTGCTGCTACTCATCGGGTTAATGACAAACCATTCGTATTGACCTTTGATGGGCACAACTTGCATGAGACCCCAGCCATGCAGCAGCTTGCATATGACAATAAGATTGTACTCTTCTGCCTCCCTTCAAAAACTACACACAAGCTTCAACCACTTGATGTGTTGGTTTTTGCACCAGTCCAATGTGCATGGTCATCGCATTGCAACTGCTGCCTCACTGAAGGCATCAAGATCACATGCTATAATGTTATCCATGAATACATGGTTATTCATAAAGTTGTCACCTGGGACCTCATTCAGAACACGTTCCGCAAGTCCGGAATCTGGCCCCTCAATCTGTCGGTCTTCACTGAAGAAGACTTTGCACCTAGCAAGGCATCATCATCTTCATCACACTTCCCCTCTTCGTACCCAATGGAGGTTCCAACCTCACCTCCAGCAGTCAGTTCGGATCTCAGTTCTGAAACTAGTGACACTGATTATATTGCCTCAGACTTGGAGGGAGGTGCTAGGGATGTGACCAGTGGCCACACATCCTCAATGTCCTCAACGACTGGGACTGACCCTCACTTATGTGCTTGCAATGCAATGATCACATGCATGTCTTTGGCACAGAACATGGAGGGGATTCTTTCTGATCACCAAGCCCTCTCTGTGCTCCAAGATCAAACACGGAGCCATGAGGAGCTGATTTCCAAAATACAATCACTTCGTCACGAAGTTTCGGTCCTTTCCCAAGCTGTGATTATGCAAGCATTGCAATTGAGTGCGGCAAATGCACACTGCACAATTGCTCAGCAAGAGGCCAACAATCTGCGCGTGAAGTTGGCAAATCAGCAAAAGACAAGACCTCATGCTTTGACAAAGATCAAGGCCTGGTTTGTTACACATCCCAAGCTGAAGGAGGTGTTTGAAGCAGACGAACGAGATCGAATTAACTGGGAGAGAAAAGAAACAAAAAAACATGCTGAGAAAGCTACTGAAGATTTGGCTTGTGCTATACGAATTAGTGAAGGCACTGTTTCAAAGGTTTTTGACAATTCTTTTTCATCATACAAGCGCAAGGAAGACCTTATGATGATTGCAGGTGCACTTGAGCTCTCAATGGAGGGCACCGCATCTGAACTCACCACACGGATCAAAGAGCAACTTGTTGCACGTCCTGAGTTGGAAAACAACCAACAATTTGTGGGACTTGATGGCAGACGATGTAGTAGTAATAATCACTATCCCTCCTCGTCATCCCTTGCCTCATCAATAGGACCCTCACTGGCACAACCATTTGCACAGCTGCCTTTGCAACACTCTTACAGTACTGCACCATACAGTACTACTACACCATCATTCCAGATTCAATATTGGGACCAGATTCCACTCAATTAGATGCTACTCCTGTTTTCCCTAGTCCCCACCTAATCGAATTGCATTGTACATAACATTTCATCCCAGGCAAACTTTAATTCGGCATGTGTGTTACATGTATGTTACTTTTGTGACATTTGTGACCACCGAGATGGTAGTGAACTGCCAAGTTCCCAGTGGCGTACAGTATCCCTGTGCCCTCATTTGGACAGTCATGCTCTGTCACCCCAAAAGTTTCAAATCCTGCCAGGCTTGCTCTTGGCTTTCACCAGCACCAGGAGTTGAATAGATAGCTAGCACATGATACGGAAATGATGATTATTTTTGTGTAGTAACTTATAGCCATCAATCCTTTCTGTACATACTTGACATTCTAGTGTAGATGCACCTCAGCACTGTGGATCTATGTATGCAATTGCATTGTGGATTCCATCATCATCATCATCATCATCATCAATAGTGTTGGGTGTTACTGCCTACCCAAACTGTCAGAGGAACCCAAAGGAGCACACGTGATTGAGATTGACTGCAGGCAATTGATGCCAATTGTGTGCATGCAAAGGCGACTGAGGGTCAAATGTTCAGTCATCTTTAGGTGCACTAAATTGTCCTTGATCGCAGGCCTGCATAGCCCACAATGGTAGTCTACTTAAGCCAGTGGATAGTTTATGTAGTTCCCCTCAGTGATTGCTTACATACACAAGACACTGAGGTATGTCCATTTAGTTGTTCTACTGTACTTATGTGCCGTGGACTCATACCTAGACAGTAGCTTGGCTTATCTTATCTAGGTAATATGATCACTTTTGCATGCAAGACACTGAGCTTCACTTATCCAGACATTCTCATGCACACACATGCAAGCACATTTGGACACTGCACACTCACCCACTCAATAAACCAATCTCACACAATCTAAGGATCTAATAGTAATTAGATCACCAATGTATATACATAGGAATAAGTGATCAAATACAGTTAGAAATCATTCTAGCAGTAATATAAGTGAGATTGAAAGTTCTGATCTTCAGTGCTGGGATGAGGTATGGGATGGTACAGAGGTAAGGGTACATTATCTGGGGGATAACAATGTTGGGTATGAGAGGAGGATGTGATGTGATATGAACTGGAAGATGCATGCATGTTCAGAAGATGTGCAGAGGGATGGAGATTCTGATCTGGAAGTGATGATAAGATCTTGTTGAGATGATGGGCATCTTCTGTGTCTGTCACGGTAACTAGCCGTGTCAGTTCACAAGCGGAAAACAAGTTGATGATAGCGAGGTGTTCAAGAAATGGGCTGGTTCCTGTGTATAATGAGTAAGGATCCCTGCAGCGGTCGAAGTGTTTTATGCTAAACAGGTTATGGCCAATAGACCCTTCCTAGTACAACTTGGTCCATTGAGAAGCTAGGGTAAGTTTGTAATGGGATAGACTAGGGCTGGTTCCACTAGCTATATGTGTTCAAGTCCATCGGGGACCTTGAACAATGCAGAGAGAGTAGAGGAAGGTAGGTCTTAAAGGAGGAGAGCTCTTCTCAGGAGAGTGAAGAGAGACTCTTAGGGAAGGAAGGGAAAGGCGAAGAGTAGATGGTGGATGGTGTGTTGAGAGTTGGTGAAATGGAGAGGTAGTTGTGGTTTAAGTTTGTGAGAGTGAAGTGGGTTGCAGGAGAATAGGTTTGGACAAGAGTAGGTTGGATTCTACAAGAGACCAAGCTTAGGGCTTTGGTCACAAAGTACTGAGCTTATATATACAGGAGAAGCGCAGCAATAGCTGCGCTTTGACTGTGCTACTAGTATAGTAGGAGTCATAATAAGTAGGAGTCATAGGAATGAGGCCACGAATGAGTCAGAACCAAGTAACTGTGCTGCACAGTAGGTGCGCAGCATTGCACAGTCGAAACTAAGAAGCGAATATAAATGGAAAGAGAACCAAACAAAGGGAAAGTAACAGCAATCCAGTGTTACCTGGACATGTATGGATCACAAGATGTAAGAGATCACAAGACCAGTAAGTAAAGGGACATACGCAAGCAAGCAGTCCATAGCAAGAGGTAAGAAGTAGACGTAAAAGGAAAATGGTGTAACAGTGTCAAGGAGCCAGAATTACTGAAATGGGAGGTGATAATCGCCTGGTGTCCACAAGGTAATTCCATCAGGAGTAGGAGGTGTATCTGGTCAATAGCCGCATGTGCAATACTCTGTTTTGCAGTTACACCTTGTTGTCCATGGATTTGACTCAGTGTCTTCTGTACTAGTCAGCCAACATTCTTGGCTGGTTGGGACTGTAGTTTGAATCAATGTGAGGGGTTGAGGGGCAAGGCTTGAAGCTTCTAGGAATGCTGGAACTGACTAATATGCAGGAGGACCAGAGGCGTCTGGGCTGGTAATTGCCCAAGGTTGATTATAGTCTGTGTCATATAACCAAGAGTTAGTTTCCCAATCAAAAGTGTTGTGTATTCCTGGGACAATAGCAAGTTGAATATAAGATCTATTTTCCCTTTGTATCCTGTTAAGACACAGGTGGTAGAACTGGACTGTGAGGTGATAGTAGCTGATATATGTCCAGGCCAAATAGAACAGATGATATCCTTTTCTTAGGGAATGAATGATGAGATGATGGTGTGGTTGAATGATCCTGGTCCAGGGGTTTAATTCACTGGAGTGTAGGGAGTGGTAGTCAACTGGTTGTCCTTGAATGTTTTTTGCTTGAGCAAGGTGCCAATATAATAATTGTTGTTGTGCTGGTGGCAGGAGTCGACTAAGGGTTTTAAGATATAATGCATGTTCATTGATGGCTTAGGAGTTGTCCAAATGGTAAGACTTCAAGGAATTCTTTGACAACAAGGTGAGGGAAATCTTCATGGGATGGTTCAATTCCTGGTACATTGTGTAGGTTGGTTAGAGTGGTGACAGGGAATGCAGTGGAGGCCCAAGTTCGATAGTGATTTAGACTTAATATGTGTCTGGTGATAGCGTCTTCTTCTTCATCTTCTTCTAAGGCATATTCTCGAGGCACTTTTAGTTAAGGTGAGAAGTGAACTTTAATTGATCTTTATTGAAGCATTACAAGGATGGTTCTTACGTTTTAAGAACCATGTGCAAGATCTATGGTCGCAAGGTGGTACCTCTCAATTATTTCAAGAGGGTTAGAGGGAATACAAGGTGTGAAACAGAAGCAAAGTAGCTGGGGGTTGAAACATATAGTGTCGATGGTATAGGTTGAGTAGTGATACATGGTTACTGTTCTTCTTGAAGTGTAAGTACCCGTATGCAAAAGCTAGGCGTCCATCCAAGAAGTCATGTACAATAGACAAGCAAAATGATCCTTCGTAAGCAGGACAGTAAACAGCAGGTAAAGTAAGAAGTTTCCTAAACAATGAAGTATTGAAAATGTAAGCAATGTGTCCAAGGGGGAGTCAGCATCCAGGGCATATATTCTGACATTAGAACAAATGCCAAAGGGGGTGAGGTTATATTCAGTGGCAAGGGCAGCATTGGAGGGTTCCACAGCAAAAGTGTGGATGATGCATGCACAAAAGGCAGTTGTGAAGGTGTTGGTGAAGGTGCGACGAGCTAGCTGGTCTGTGGTAGGGATGCGCGATAGGTAGTCTTGGTGGTATAGATTGTGGAGGGGTCGCCACTGCTCATGGGAACAATTGGTGGAGGGAAGGACAAAGTACTGATGAGGGTGGAACCGAAATGCTGTGCAGGGGGGATGGTCAAGGAAGCCTTCAGGCAAGGGAGGACGGTCCACTTGCTGCTGCTCATTCTGTGCTGGAGGAGGAGTGCCGACAGGGATAAAGTTGCCTGGAATAGGCTGGGCAATGACAGGAGATGATAGTGGAGCCTCTGGGGAGTACAGGATGCTGAGGGGTGAGGATGTGTTGACTGGGTTGAGGTCCTCAGTGAGAAGTTGAAGGGCAGTGCATGGAGTGGGTTGGAGAGGAGAAGGGAGACGCAGGGAAGTGTTAACAAGAGTGGGGGAGTTGGGAGTGGACACTTGAGTGTTGGCTGGTCAATACAGGAATGGTGAGAGACTGTCCAGATGTCAAGACATGTCCTGCTGATCACAAAGGACTCAGGAGCAGGTGGGCAAGGGTCGGAACAGATGGTACACGGCATAAACGGCGTTGAACAGGAGGACAAGCCAAATGACAAGGAGGTACCAAAGAGGTACTAGTAGATGTTTCAGGAGGCAGAGGCGAAGACTGGAGGCCAGTGCAGTGAGGGGGCTTTAGACAAGGTGGTCGTTGAAGAGTACCTTGGGGGCAAGGGGAATCTTTAGACTGAGCAGTTGCAGGGGAGTACCCAGGAAGATGAGAGTATCACAAATGGGACAGTCTGACGACTGCCATGCTACATTGGGGCTTATATATAGTGTACAGGGTCAATTACAAAGGACTGGAACTATTCTAGACCCTTTGGTACCATCCAATAGGACTACAGAGGCATAAACTTGCTTGTGTCAAGTTTCAGGCTTACTGGGCGCATTACTGATCATTGTGGAGCAATGACATCATTATGATGTCACTGTGGAGTGCTTAGTGAGCCTATGAGGTCACTGTGGAGTTGCTCAGTCAGCCATGATGTCATTGGAGCCTTGATGACATCAGATGGGTTATGCAACAGTTTCTAGGAGTTTGTGCCATTGTTTCAGGTTCTTGGTGGCTGGGTGGCCATGTGGCTGCCACGCGATGATTACCCGATTAGGAAATGGGTGCCTGGTCATGTTCTAGTGCCTTTGCAATAGCGATATCTTGCAACACAGGAGGGGTAGCCCATGAAATGGAAGGGAGGCGGTAATGCAAAGTGAGAGAGGTCTCTCTTGAGTGAAATAGGACAATATATGGCCAGGACCTGGCCTTGGTTCATAACACTCCCCCATCAGAACTCACAGCCCCTCCTACCATGTTCATTCCCCTTCCCCTGACCCCATTCCTATTCCCCCATGAACAGCCACCCACATCATCACACAGACAGGCCACATTGTCCTCCTTAATGAGAACTTCACCTCAGCAAACCTCAAAAGAACACCCCCCCCAGCCTATGATATGACTACCACCACTAACAATAACAGACAACTAACAGAGTTGGAAGAACTCAGCAAAGGCTGGGAGGAGGGAGACCTAGGACTCGACTTGCTGATCCCAGATCCAGGAAATGAAGATGACATGCTTCCCCCATGCTTTGTCTTGCCCAACCTCACACATGGATTCCCCTCCATCCTAGCCACTTACAGCCCAGGATGCCCCACTCATTGCATGTCCATCTGGGCAAAGGCTGACCCTTATCCACACCCTCTTTACACTCAGAAGGATGCCTTCCTGTTCAGAGAAGGCCTCAGACATACCTCAGCAGTAAACAAAGCCCTCAGGTTTGAACAAGATCTGTCCTTGGAAGCCGAAGTGTGTTGCTATAGATTTGCCATCAGAAAAACACAACAAATGGCAAATCACCTTGTCACTGCTATAGAGTGATACCACCATATGGCTTGGGAGATCAGAGATTCAGAGGTTAAGTTGGCCAGAGCAAACGCCAAGGCAAGGCTTGAACCAAGAATCATTTTCCAATCAATGCCCCGCCTTACTGATCAAGAGCATAAGGACACCAAGGAAGCTATCATGGACCCTTGGTATCAGTTCACTCCCCAAGTCTCTGACAAATGCACCTGATGTCATGATGGAGGACACGACACCTTTGAATGTCCTAAGATGGCCATCTGCATTCTCTGCAACCATCATGGACACATGGCTGACCATTGCAGGACACCACATCAATGGTGCAAAACCAACAAGATGTGTTGAGTTCCTCACAACCAACTACATTTCCACACACATTGCTGCCACTCTACCATTATTCCCTACACCACTTAGACCTTAACAAGGGGGTAATGTCACAGGATCCAGTACTTTGGACCGGACTGGCAACTGGACAAGCCTACCTGGACACGCCTCACATTCCCATATGTTTCATGACTCACTTTGCCTCGCATGTACCACCTGCTTCCAGCATGTTCCAGTACAATAAGCCTTAAGCTTGTTCTTCTGTGAAATATCACTGGTTCTAGCTTCAGGACTTGTAGGCTTGCAAGACATCAAGCATTTCATCTGAAAACTCTTTCCACTCATAAGTCTTCTCAACATGAAGACTTATTCACATTTTCCCTCTTCTGCAGAATACGACTACAAGGGTAGTTGCATCTCCAAGAACCCTGATCTTTGTGAGAACTTTGTGTTCTCACTCAACTCAGTGCGCATGTCTCGCACGTGAATGGATTTGTCAGCGACACCACCCCCAGTTGGTGACACTTACTGCACTGGCACTTATCCTTATCTTCATCGTGCTTGGGTTTAGAGCCCTGCTGCTGATGGGAGAAGGAAGGGTCACCATGCTTGCGCTTGACAGCAGAAAGCTTCTGCATGCTCTGCTTTTTGCTTGTGCCACAATTGATCTCAGTTTGGTATTGAGAGACAATAGCCTCTCACACATCCTTAGCATTAAAGTCAGCTAGTTCAAAGTTCTGAGTAACAATGTGGACAAGCATTTCCCATTTCTGGGGAATGGCAGCAAGCATTATGAGTGCCTGCATGGTGTCAGGAATGTGAAGGGAGGATGCAGTACGATGCTGGAACACAGCATGGATCCAATCCATTTGTGGGCCAGGATGCTGGCTTGGGTTAATGTGAATGGAAATAGCTTCTTTGAAGTCCTTATAGATACTAGTGGTCATCACTGTGCCATAAAGGGTTTCAAGATGATTCCAGATTGTCTCAGCATTAACCAGGGTTGTGAGATCCTGCTGGATCACAATGCTAGATCTAAGGACCATATGACCAACTGCCATATCATTCCCTTTGTTCCATTCTTTCAGAGCTGCCTGAGTGACAGCCTGGGCAGCAATCTCTTTGGGAAAAGGCACCTGTGGAAGGAGAGCGATGATTGGCACATCAAAAGTACCATTGCAATAACCCCACAGTCCAATGGACATGAGGTAGATTCAAATAGCCTTTGACCAGATACCATCGTTTGCACCATCAAGGATGGGGACAACAGGGGCAGATGGTTGAGAAGACAACATAATAGCTGTTAGAAGGGGGCTAAGAGGTCATCAGCAAGAGTATTGTATTCAAACAGGCTAATATAGTCTCCCCAGAGGGTAGACTAGCTTGCCGCAGCATGCAAGTTACAGGGATGCTTTGCCATTGTTGCAGCCAATGAAGGCACATGGCTTGCAGGGCCCATAACCTGTTGTGCAGCATAAAGCACAGCTAACAGGCCAAGCAACCCACCTTAGAGGTTGTGCTAATGCTCAAGTGATATTGGGGTGTAGAGCGATGTGTATACTCATCTACATGTATGGTATTTATACCTCTATGACCCAGGGCTGTTCCTAAGACCAAAAGAGGTGACTACAGGTGTCCACTATATTGCACACTGGGTGACACATGATGTGGAAATGTTCTAGATGCAGCATAAGGCTGCATCTTGTGATAGATAGCATAGTATGCATAACCCTAGTCCCATATGCATATATTGTTGGACGTGCAGCCACCCGGTGGCGTGTGTACGGACAAAGCCGGACCGTACGTGTAAATATTCGAATTAGTTGTCGTTCGTTTTTTCCCTCAGTCTTTCACACACAAGACTGAGGTCAGTACCACACTCTCTTACTTCTTTTCTAGAACTAATACTGTACATAGCAAAGCTTCCTTTAGGTTAGATCACTAACTAATACAGTCTTTCACACACAAGACTGAGCAAAGCTTCCTTTAGCTTCAACATATATACTAAAGTTCTATCTAACATGTAGTATCTATGAGTGGATCTAGAACCTTGTA